>JAMZAV010003499.1:0-117222 GCA_024449915.1 Sweltsa coloradensis
GGGCCGCTCGGTGCCTGGTGCGCAGGTCAGCGTGGCACATGCTGGTGTCCTGTCGGCAGGCACACCCATGTGGCGATTGGCTGACTCCCTCATCAGGGGCATTCTGGGACGCCCTAGACTGTCTCTGAGGGATTTGTATGTCGGTTTTCTGGCCCGACAAATCATCCTCTGTCACCCAAATCGATCTTGCCAATTTCGTTCTCGTGTTGGCCAAGAGCACGGTCTACAGGCTCCTGGTCTGCTATTTCAAGGATGGCAGAGTGCCTGCTCCCTACGAAGTTGTCCTCAAGGCCCGTCTGAAGTCCCGACTCCTCAAGGAATATGCTTGGCACCTTGGGCGAGGGACAATAGACGGCTTTGAGGCAAAATGGTGCGAAAAAGAGGCGCTCTGCTCCATCCTTGATGGGGAGCTCCTCTTTATTCAGGCACTGAACCAGTAAGGACCTTCTGTTTTCATTTAGTGACCGATAGGGTTTGCACTCCCAAACCCTAACATTGTTTATTGTTTATTTTCTCCTTGGTTTTTAGTATCTCGACGGAAAGGAAGAAGCCCATCAGGCTCTTCCTCTTTCATTCTTATTCTTTTGTTTCTCATTATATCTTCAAGTCAATTTGATGTTCCGTCACCTTTATGTTCTTTCGGTTATCGTTATTGAGAAACTTATCCTTTTGGAATACGTTATCTCTCCCCTATCGGCCCCTTTATAAATAAATAAATAAATAAATAAATAAATAACACACACACATGATAAAAATAAATACACACACATGATACAGAATTACTTGCACTTTAAAAAAAATAAAAGCGATTTGGTTATAGCATTTAAAAAATTCAATTATTCTTCCACAATAAGTGAAATTATATGATTAAAGTAATTCCAAACGCTATGGGCTAACAGCAGTTTTCGTAATCATGAAAATGTCAGGATTGCCAGGGGTGAGGATCGACCGCGGACCTCCCGAATAACTCTCGCGCGTTATGCACGTACTACATCTATCCGAAAACCGATTAACAATGTATCATTATCCCAAGCAGCATTTTATTTTAGTTTCTCATGGAATACTCCGTATATTTATTATTTAAAGCCGCCTTATGACCACACTTGTGTATACAGAATGAATAACAAATCTATGTTGCCCGTTAGGTCAGTTTCTGTTCGTCATTGTAGACATAAACAATGAGGAGGTATGCTAACTTTATTACGCCAGACATCAATGTTTCTTTATTGTACTGATGGATGTTTTTTTCCAAAGCTTTTCGTTGCGTAAAATATTGAGAACATATTTGAAAACTATCATCTGCCCAAAACTACTATATGATTAGTTATTATACACTGCGCCTACTCACGTTCAAGCAATTCACTAATAAGTCACTCTCGTCGCAACAATTTGACTCTTTGTCGGTTGACATTTTGACACTTTGTGTACAAACTCTACATGAACACTACTGAATAGAATTCGCTTGCCCTGTTACGTATAATAATCTTTCTTATTTTTTTGCACCTATTACACCACTTCAATGTCATCATGAACGATTCATCGAAACGAGTGCACGTGTCCAACTGATGTGAAGAGGTCTGCGTAAGGTTTCTGGGCAGTGTTTATTGTTTATTCTCTTCCTTCTTAGTCACATTAGCTTATCGCTTTTTGTTTATATTATCGTTCGAGTATGCAGGCACACCCCACTCATAATATATATTATGGTATATAGATTAAAAGAACCATTCCAAACACAAACAAAGATTTAAAAATCCACATCAACAGCATATTTGACAAAAGGATGAACAAATAACGTACTGGCATCAGCAGTAAATATATATTTCGGCTAGGTGTACGGTGTTTTGAATGTGTATACAGCAAGTGCGCTGTGCGCTTATCAAGTCGATTGTCAAAACGACATGACTTCGTAAACACCTCTACACTTGACACTTGAGCCGAATAACACATGGCATGCGTTTTTATTTCAACCTAATTTGAAGCGAGTATGCCATACTTGACTACATGTCATATCCCCCCTCCCCAAGCATCTTTAAATGTCCAATACGATGACTCAGTTTGCCGCGACACTGGCTACTCGACTCCGAAGCCAAGGCCGTGTCGTGCGTTGTTGCCAGTACAGCGAAGTGGCGAAAACATAGTCAATTTCATTACATATTTAACAATTAATAGATGGTGATTATGATTATTTTCGAGAAAGAATTTGTTGTTAATGGAGTCTACTTAGGTAAATAGACGTCTGGGTTCACCTTTACATAAGAGGTGAACGATCCCTTTAAGGTATAAAGTGTAAATAATAGCTATTGTTATCAACTTATTATCAATTAATGCAAAAATGTATTTTACTTTCCACTAAGCAAAGAAAATACAAATGAATGTATATGTATGAATGTACAAAATAATTTAATAGTCTATTGGAGTAATGATGCACCAAATCTCGGGACCAGAGATAGGCAAGTGGATGGGGGTTATAACCAGGCACCAGGGAGGAGTAGGTAGCCAAGGTTTGTTGTTCTCAAGTGCAGGTAGCCATGGGTGAAACCAGGCGCATCAAGTCAAGAGTGTCAACTACATGGGGGTTATAACCAGGTACCAGGACCCTTATTCTATAACGCGCTGTGAAAACTTGTCGGTTGAAACGAAACTAGAATTTCACTTTCGTATTCCGGAGCGCTATTTTGCGAGTGTTTGGGAGAACTTGTCTCAAAGCCTGCGAAATCTATTTGACATAATATGTTGTGATGTTTTGTACACCAGTGTCATTATATATGTTATTTTGACTTATTTGTGTTGTTTTTGGGTTCACTCGCGGTCTTGTTTTCAAAAGTAAAGAACAAACTGAGGTTATGATTTGACGGGCGGGTGAGCCGGCCATCACGCCGCGAGCTTGGGGTTCTTAGAGATGCGTGGAGTCTCCGGCAGAGAGCGGGACCGCCGACTGGCGCCCACCAGACTCGATGCGTTCTGATGCTTCCGATTGGTCGAAAGCTACGGTGGCTCAGCCGTCTGGAAGTTTTCCAAATCCCTGTGCTCGCGAAACCTTTAGTTCTCGTTAGCGGTATAGAATCGCTGTTTTAACATCTTGTCGTTTCGTGTGAAACGACAACTTATCACAGAGCTGTGAAACGACAACTACCGCACCGTTATAGAATAAGGGTCCAGGGAGGAGTAGGTGGCGAAAGTTTGTTGTTCTCAAGTGCAGGTAGCAGCCATGGGTAAAACTGGGCGCATCAAGTCAAGTGTTGGGGATTATACTTGGTAAACAACAGAAAGTTCATTGAAATACATTCTACCTAAAAGTCAAGTTCAAATTAACATCAATAGTTTTTGACCAGTTAATCAATAAAGATGACTGTTGAAAGTGAAAATAACATGTTGGTGAGAATAGTTAATAAAAAGTAACATGTTACGCCCTGAAAATTTCAAACCAACTCTAGTTGTTCATACAAACTGTCATGTTGTTTGAATGGTACCGTTGTACATAGGCGTGTGCAGGAGGGGCCAGGGGGGACTTGGCTCCCTCATTAAGCTTAGTGTTCTTGAAAATTCACTAAAAATAATTGATTAAAATCAAGAAATATATCTACTCAGTTTTCTGAAACCTTAACGTACCTTTTTCTCTCATCATCTCGCTTTTAAATAAGTTTTATAACAAAAATGCCTTAAGGTATAAAGCGTAAATAAAAGCCATTCTTACTCTCAAATACCTTTAAAGCCCTTCTCCAAAAAGTTAACCCCAAAAAATGTTCCGACTCCGGGGCTATAGGGCTATGCCCCAGACCACGTCACTCCTCCCCCATCGCCATTCCACCATCGGAATGGCGATCCTGTGGCAGAGGCGGATACAGGGGGGGGGGGGGGCAATCGCTTCCCAATATGATTCTTAATAAATAAAATATTTCATAATATTCCATAATAATAGTTTATTATTTTATCCTGCAAACGTCTGAAAGGTCAAACGTTAATATGTTGCCATGTATGCTGTGAATTGTAAGCTCGAAATGACGACAAAACAAATTGTCGCTTACAAACGACATTGTTTCGGTATTGCATTCAGCCTACCACTTTTTTCTAAAATTCAGAAAATGCACTCTAAAAACCTGGTTTTCAAAACATTTCGTTTGCGGCACTTTGTTTATGGAAAGTTTTGCCCCACATACCCCCATACGCCCCGTGCTTGGTCCCTTTCCCATCGATATACATGCAGACGAAAGCCCCCCCTCATGATCATGTCCTAGATCCGTCACTGTCCCGTGGCCCTCCCATTGGAAAATCTCTGCGAATGCCTATGCTGCTGTACTCTAGATGTCCCCCCCGAGAAGAATTAGTTATAAAAGAAGGCTTCCTGTAACGGCTACCTTGTAACGAGCGTTCTTATCTCTGGGCATGCCTATGTCGCTGTACTCTAGATGTCCCCGACGAGAAGAATTAGTTAATAAAGAAGGCTTCCTGTAATGGCTACCTAGTAACGAGCGTTCTATTTCAACGAAACAAGGATTCCTTAACAATCCGGGATCCTAACAGTCGTTCTATCTAGGCATCTACACCTAGTAGTAGATAAAACATAACCCATAAGCTTTGTATGTTTGTCTTGTACCAGGTTCACATATTTACTCCTGGAATCGCCGGATGTACGTCATAAAACCGGAAATAGGAGTAATAAGTACACGTTACGCCCAGTTGGACAAACAAACATATTTGCACCCAGTTTTGACATTTTGACGAGGCAACGAAGGGCTAGAGCCTATATACCACACGATGATAGGCTATAGGCTTAGGGCCTTACTATATTTTTCAATATTTTTGCCTAGATAATAGGTTTCTAGTACATTGTTGTGCATGATATTGCTAAACGTCTTTCAAGCAGACCTATCCTTGTTTTAGGTTATGTCGGCCCTGGGCTAAGGATTTTGCTTAACGGTTGATTAATTGCCTTTGTTCCTTTTAAGAAAGGCCGTGAAGATTCATATAATCATTGGGAAAGATATTGCACGGCCCAGCTTTTTCCATTTTAACTTCTAGCTTCTTTTTTGGCTTCTCACTACACCAACCAAGCACTACAAACTTTAAAATGGCGAATATTCTGGTCGTTTTACACCCACTCTTGCTAAAGAAGCAGTTGTTTAAAATTCTTACTCCATCGCAGTTGTGGTATACTATACAACAGGACAAAAAAACGTTTTTCTGGGTTGTGACAGGTACATTTACACCAGGACAGAAAAACTTGTTTTCGTGAAAAACTTGTACCTGGTGTAATTGAAACAGGACAAACAAACAAAGCTATACACTACATTATCATTAGTCATGAACTTACGGTTGCCATATTCAAACACTCTTATTTGCCCAAGAGCCAGAAGGAACTGTGCGCAGCACGTGGCTGCGCACATTTCGAGCTCGGGCTGCGTTGTTGCAGGGTCCTTGCAGGTGTTGTGGAAAATCTGCAGTGGTGAATAAACCTCGTGATTAATATTTTTTCTTCTCGCACATTCTGGAAATCAGAATGTATTTATATATTTAACATCGATCCTATTGAACTATAAAAACTGATTTACAAAGGAGGACAACTAAATACAACTTATTACATAGGTATTTGAAAACAAAATAATGAATTGCAGTTAAATGCAAAGTTAGTTATTATGTCACTTTATAAAAACTAGTGACAATCGCTATCGTTAAAATAGCCTAGCGATGTTTTGCCAATTAAGCCCATGTAAAAAATAGCATTTGTAAACCAAAACAGTTGTATGCCTTTTACAGTTAGAAAGGGAACCGTGCAATCATTCAGAGTTTAAAACTAGGGAAACGCCAAAGTCGTTGTTAGACGAGTGAGTGAGCCATGTGTTGAGTACCCGGTAACATTTCTTTTCTTCCCCTTACCTTAGGCCTCCCTAGCCTATCATAGGCTATAGTGGAGCATTTTGGCCTAAACTATGGCCTAAACCTTTACACAACTCCCGGACCAACAATCTACCATTAAGCAAGACCCGGCAGTCACACGGAATATTCAGTTGAAGACTGCCAACAACAGCAACCTCCGGCACAGTGATTTCCACCAATACCCTATTATTTATACGAATATAATTATCAAACTTAAATGCAAATGTTCCCGGGTACTCACCACATGACTCGCTCACTCGTCTAACTACGACTTTGGCGTTTCCCTAGTCTAGTTGGCTAAAGCGCCCTTGTAGCCGAAATGTGGGAGACGTGGGTTCAATCCCCTGGTCGGGAAAGATTTTGTAATTTCTAGATTGTATTTCAAAAATAATTAAACTTGTTTTGAAATGCATATAACGCAGTGTAGTCCATCATCTGTGGCAATAGGGCCTACTATGGTAAACATAGCCAGTACGAAATACGTGAAAATATTGCAAGGTTTACTCAATCTACGAGCGGAATTTGGGGGTACCTTGACGTCCAACATTCGACTGACCTTGCATGGGCACGGCATTTCACGGCCAGGCGAAAAACAAACAAAAAATATCTTTTCAAAATCAAAAACATTGTCGTTAAAATAATTTCTAAACATTGGAAGTCTATTTTTCAGTTTATCATTTCTTGTAGGTTTAAATCGCAATGAATCTTGCTGATTTTGTTAGCAGTTCTCAATAAACTCGTACCGGATGTCTGTTTAAAATTTCAGCGCAATCTGTTCAGCGATTCGGCTTGATGACACACACACACACACACGCACGCAGAAAAACAATAAGGGCCGTTTAAGTCGAATGGAAATCACTACGTTCGCTGCGCTCACTCGTTCAATAACTATAGGAAAATGCCAGTCGTTGTTAGACGAGTGAGCGAGCTATGTGTCGAGTACTCGATAATATTCCTTTTTCTTCCCCTATACCTAAGGGCGGCTGGATCCAGCCTATCATAGGCTAGAGCGGCGCATTATGGCCTTACAGTTGACGCGCCTTTATACCAACAAAACTCAAAACCCTATCATTTATACCTTATATATCAATCAACTTATATGCAAATGTTCCCGGGTACTCAACACAGGACTCGCTCACTCGTCTAACAACGACTTAGACGTTTTCTTAATCTAGTTGGGTAAGTTCAAGTTCAAGTCTTTTGAGCGAGCGTAGCGAGCGTCTCCACTTGACTCTTATGGCTCGAATGTCTCTTTTTTTTCTGTTACTGCTTCGGTACAGGTCTCTGATCTCTGATCTCTGATCGACCTGAAATTTTGCACACATGTACATACCACCTATGCGGGTTTGCTGTATAGTTTTTGAACACATGACATTTTGCATGGTTAATAACTACAACACACTCTCCTATTTTACAAAAAATCAGCTAAATAGAAATTACATTGCAAAGTCAACTCTAGAAACTACAAGGTGATGGATGCATGATGATCATTTGCAATGGATAGTCAAGGTAACATTGTAGGCCTACTACAAGACTGCAACTTACTTACCTAAGATAAAATAATTTATTAACCTGGTCGATGGAACAGTTTCTCGAGATCGTCCCGATCCTCTGGATCTAGTAGATCTTGGAGCAGGACGATGTTGGCGAATGGTCGCCTGTCTCTGGCTCGCCCTGGAACACATTAGACACATCACTGTTAGTCTCGTTCTGTGTAGATTGTTTCCTTATCTTATATTATAACATCTAGGGCGACGGTCGTCGCCCGGCAGACAAGCGCATGCGACTGCTTAGGCGACACCGAACTCCGGCCCTATATACACCTACCAGAGTTGGGGGGTTTTCAGCTATCTGCACACGCCGCCCCGAAAGAGTTACAATCTTGAAACTCGGTATATGACCTGGTATGTGGTCCATGACATACCAAAAAAAAATCAACCCGATCCGACAACTCGTTCTGTGTTAAAAAAGGCTCTCAACATCGTCAAATTCCTTAAAGCTGGCTGGGTGGGTGGGTGGGTGGCTAGGAGTTCTCCGCGGAGAGTTCTTTAGCCTACAGAGAAAACGGTAAATCTTAGAACTATGAAACTTGGACCACACTTAGGTGTATTTCAGACGCAGTGCCTTTTGCTTTCAAAACCAAAATCGGGTAACAGGGACCGGAGAAAATCAAAATTTGGAATATAATCAAAACGCGTAATTACCAAGGCGTGGTAATTTGTACAAACTTGAAATTTAACATGCTATTAACCATTATAAATATCTTGCGTCCAAAACACAAGGGGCTAAATTTGGGATGACCATGGGCCCAAAAATGACAAAAAACATATCTGAACTTTAAGAAATGAATCTTCAAAGAAAACGCTACAACTAAGATGTTTCAAACGTGGAATACATTTTGATATCTCTCATTCTTTATCACTTTTGAATATGGAAAGCAAAATTGGTTAACGGGTACCGGAAAAAAACCAAAATTATCAAAAGTAGGTAATTCCGTACTCTTATGAATAATACGCTATACCGAGAAAACGGTTCATCTTAGAACTTTGAAACTTGGGCCACACTCAGATGTACCTCATATAACAAAAACCGGGCAATTGGGACCGGGGAAAATCAAAATCAAAATCAAAATCAAAACGCGTAATTACTCAGGCGTAGTAATTTGTACAAGCTTGAAATTAAACATGCTCTTAACCATTATAAATATCAAGTGCTTATGCTAGTGCGTTGGTCTTGTTGTTAGCGTATCTGCTTCCAATGCAGAAGGGCCAGGGTTCGATTCCCGCTAAAGTCAGAAGTTTTTTAACTTCTGATTTGGACTTAAGTCTATCAGTTCTTGTCTTAGGAGTTTGTAAACGGTGACTTTGGAGCCGTCCTAGCAAAATCAAAACACGTAATTACTCAGGCGTAGTAATTTGTATACAAGCTTGAAATTAAACATGCTCTTAACCATTATAAATATCTAGTGCTTATGCTAGTGCGTTGGTCTTGTTGTAAGCGTATCTGCTTCCAATGCAGAAGGGCCAGGGTTCGATTCCCGCTCAAGTCTGAAGTTTTTTAACTTCTGATTTGGACTTAAGTCTATCAGTTCTTGTCTTAGGAGTTTGTAAACGGTGACTTTGGAGCCGTCCTAGCAACGAAGCACATAATACATTTCAGAGTTGTTCTGGATCGGCCTTGTTGATTCTGGCGTTGATCCGCGGATGTTCGCACTGTCCATACCACTGATTGATATATTTCCTATTAAAAATATCGATCTTTGGTTGGTTATCGCTCACTCGTCGATTGCGTCGGGGCCTGCAGGGTTGGCTTGGTCGCTTTGATTTAAAGTCCCCCACTGAAAATCAGTTATATATAACTGAGTGGGTAGACTCTAAATAAAAATTTATTTATTTATTTATTTAAGGGGTATCTTTGGGGGACCGTGGGCCCAAAAATGTAAAAAAAACAACTTTGAACTTAACAAATTTAATCATTCAAAGTCCATCATTCACACCTTGACAGCGAACGAACAACAAAAAGATGTAATATCCCCCAAAATACAAAATTTGTAAAAAAGACGGCAGCCAAGCTCTCCTTCAAAGTCTTCGGCTGTGAATGCTGTGAGATATAGAAGTTGAGCCAAGCTTTTTATTCTTTCTCCCTAGTTTCGCTTTGAAAATATGTAAGATCATTTCGCCTGTTGACGAGCGCCAAGCCAACGATTTTTGTGGTAAAAAAGCAAAATTTTTAAACTCGAAATCATAAAAAAATGACTTAACCATTGAATTTGGTTCATGGCCAAGAATTTTTTTATGATTTTGAGTTTAAAAATTTTACTTTTTTACCACAAAAATCGTTGGCTTGGCGCTCGTCAACAGGCGAAATGATCTTACATATTTTCAAAGTTAAACTAGGGAGAAAGAATAAAAAGCTTGGCTCAACTTCTATATCTCACAGCATTCACAGCCGAAGACTTTTGAAGGAGAGCTTGGCTGCCGTCTTTTTTACAAATTTTTGTATTTTGGGGGGATCTATTCAACATTAAATGTAACAAAAGATCGCGCCACTAACGCGCGGATTCGGTAGGGCCTAGATGGATGACATTGGACGGTGTACTTCCTTACCGACTGCTGCAGCGACCACCGTTGCTACCACCAAGGCGACCCTCAATCATAATGCTGTGTTGGCAGGATGGTAGTGGGCTAGACTTTTCATCGAAGGTTCGATGGTTCAAATCTCGGTCGGAGAGATTTTTTCTTTACTTTCTATTCTTATGTTTTTCCATTAAAACAACAGAATAATAACAATTAATCAAACTCCTTTTCGGGGGAAAATACTTCATATTTTAAATAGAAACGTTAAAACGTTAAAGGTTTTGTAGGTTTTTTGGGTAATGAATGGCAAATGTTGTACAAATAAATGCAAATAATAATAATAAAAAATAATAAAAATAAAAATATAAATAAATCACCTTTTCGGATGAAGTCCTTTTTAATTAAAATAGAAACGTTAAAGGTTTTGCAGGTTTCTTCTGTTTACGGATGATGACAATTTATGAAACTCCGTATAAAGTCCTTTATATTTCATAGAAACGTTAAAGGTTTTGTAGTTTTTTTTTAACGTCTGCTATAATGTATATTTACTTATATAATTAATGAAATCATAATTGGATGAGCGTAGCGAGTGAAGCAAAGATTCCATTCTATTACACTGGAGAAAAAATTCCGGAATGTTTTTTTTTCTTTTTTTTGTATTTTTGTCTGTTTGTCCGCACTATTCCGGCTAAACCGATACTCCGATTGCAATGAAATTTTTTGGAGGCCTTCGAAATCTCTGAACTTAGAACTGTAACGTTTTTGAGCGCAATTGGAAAATTATTTCTCGTGAAATTCACAATTTTACGATTTTTTTCGATTTTTAACAAAATTCTTCGATTTATAACACCTACATGCTTAGTCCGATTGTAAAAATTTGTTCACACAATCTTAATTTTATGAATTTATATATTTGTGTGAATTTTGAGCGTTTTCGAAAGATAAATTTCTTTAAAAAATTGCAATTTTACGACTTTTTTCGATTTTTTAAATTTCTTTGGCTTATAGCACCTTCATGCTGTATCCGATCGTAGTGATTTTCTCACAGAACCTTAATTTGATTATATATATATATATATATATATTAGTGTAAAATTTGAGCGCAATCGAAAAATTATTTCTTATGAAAATCGAAATTTTACGATTTTTTTCTTTTTCAAAATTACGATAATTAAAAAAATAAAAAATTAATGTTTATTTTTTATTTAATTTAAATTTTTTTCAAAAAAATTCTCAACTTAGTAATGATTTTTTCACAGTACAACTGAAAATCCGCATGACGCTTAACAACTCAATGCACCAAAACTCACACATACAGTGACAGTGTTTTGGAAACACCCAATGATGTTTTTCATTGGGAAAACCAAGTTTTATATTTTCCTCTATGTTTGTATAACTAACTGTTGTGGAAATAATTTTGATACAGTAAACATAGATAAATAGAAAAATTGTTTGTGGTTGGTACTAAAGGATTAAGCATCTTTCCTACACAGCACTCAATGAACAACACTCACGAATGTAGCATTGAATGTTTTTATTCATAAAATCACACTAGGTATAGATCCTGTTTATTAACAACTAATATGGAATATGTCTTCTGTATGATCCCTGGGCTGTTTCGTCGTGTCGATGATGAGGCACTGCTCGACGTTTCGCCACCCATTTCTTGAAAAAGCCACCAAATGGGTGGCGAAACGTCGAGCAGTGCCTCATCATCGACACGACGAAACAGCCCAGGGATCATACAGAAGACATCTACGGGTCGTGAAAGCCTACAACATCTCCATATGGAATATGTTGGTACTTACAACAACCACAATACGAGGGGTGGTGCGGCAAGTAAATATATCTTGAGCATTGTACCCCTAGGGTTTTTAGCAATAGCTTATTTTATAAGAGTGCAAGAGAGTATAATAACTTGCCCATTAATTTAAAGGAAACAAAAAACATGTTTTTTTAAGAAAACGATCTGTGACTTGATTGTAAATTTAAGATAATTATGTGCTGTATGTATGTACAACAGCAACTGTGCTCAATAAAGAAGGATTATTGTTATCACTAGGTGAGACTACAACAGGGAAGGTGGTTCACTTATTATTTATTTATCCAAATCCAAAAACAGAATACAAAATATTCCAGAAAACAATGGATACAATAAAAAACAGTCATTCATACACACAACATGCAGACAATACAACAACCGTTTTTTTTTACACAAAAGTCGTTACACAAAGGTACCAATCAGATAAAAATATCCAATATCTGAAACGACAGCCACAGCTTGTGTTACATGTTATAAAAATATATTACGGCATTTTGTCTTTATAGATAAAACATTGTCATTAAAAACATCAATTATAGAAATCTGAGAACTATTGCAAAGGTTTACAGTACGTGGTATGAATGAAAACTTAAAAATGTCCAATCTAGGGATGAGCGAATGAAATGGAACTGTATTTCTTGAGCGTGTAACAGGTATGATATTGTTTCAAGTAAGTCGGGGCAATCGAGGTCATAAGATAACAATTTTTTAAAAGTTACTACGTCAATCATTTTACGTCTTGCTTCAAGAGTAAGTAATTTGGCTTCTTTACATATATTGGTATAATGTTCTTTATGATAGACCGCGCCATTTCTTGAGCAGCACCACATTACAAACCTCTTTTGCACACGCTCAAGATTATGAATCTTAGTAGTGTGGTGAGGTGACCAAACAACAGTGGCATAATCAAGAATAGGTAAAACAATGCTAATATATAGTCTACGGATAACAGGGTTTGAGAAGTCCCTATCACAAGGACGTTTAAAAAATCCAAGATTTTTAAATGCACGCTTCAAAACGTTATCAATATGAACACTAAAATTTAGATCCTGACTCATCAAAACACCCAAATCACCCAATTTGTCAACTCTTTAAAGAATGACGTCGCCCATAGTGTAGTCAAAGATTGTTACTACCATTTTATTGGTGAATGAAATTATCTGACACTTAAGAGGATTTAGGTCAAGCTTCCACTTCTTACACCATTCAACTAAGCTATTAAAATCCAGCTGCAACAACAAACAATCTGCCAAATTTCTTATTACATAAAACAACTTCAGGTCATCTGCATACATAAGGATGATGCATGACGAAAACACAAAGGCAGATCACTAACAAATATATTAAATAATAAAGGGCCCCACAAGGGCGATCCGGGAAACTGCCTTCTGATATGATAAGATTATAAATGCATGTGAGTGGTGGCGCTAGTTCATCTGCGCAAGCTTTTATTATTGAAACTGGTATGTTATCTGTGCCGGGTGATTTGCCAGTCTCTAGATTGCCAAGCTTCCTAGTGACGTCACACAGAGATACAGAAAAACCGGAAATCGAGTCTGATGTTACTTGTTGCTGAATAAAATTAATCGGTAAATGGTCATCTTTTGGTTCGAAAACTGATGTGAAGTATGCAGCGAACAAATAACACGAAGACAGCGTGTCTGTAGCTACTTTATCAAAAAACTTAATTACAGCTGGGATACGCTGGAACGTACTTTATTCCTCAAAAAATTCCAAAAACCACCCCACTTGAATTCGAGCTTTCCAGGTTTCTTTTTAAAATTAGTCAGATATTTACCCCGATTGAAGGCGTTTGAAATCAACGCCTTTTTTTGAATGTTTACATATCCGACGTTATTTTAGACCGTTTCACCTACGGTGAGCACGGACTTTACCTGCGAACGTTAATGGTTCCGCGCCTTTACCAAGGGGGGGAACTTGAAAGGGCTCCCCTTAATTTCGGCTACCACAAAAGAATTTTTTTTAAAGGGTCGAAAACACATTCCATCCATTTACGTTGCTCCACTTCTCCATTAGTTCCCCGACAACGCGAAAGTCTAATTTCTTCGGCAAGGTTACCTTTCAATTTAACTTTTTCGGTGGATGTTTTTTTGGAAACCTTTGAACGCCCGCACTGTTTTATCACAGTTGAGGGCCAAGTGGTCAGACTTCACAGGAGACTCGATGGACTTGACGCTGACCTCGACGTCATTGGGGGATGATAGCACAAGATCTTGCCATTTTGCCATTTTGCCATGCCACATTGCCGTGACGCGTAGGAGAGTAATTGTGTTGATTCATATCCAATTCCATGTTGATTTCCATGAAGCTAGAAGTCGCTACATTGGAAGTGTCACTTGACTGCCAGCTGATGCCAGGTAGATTGAATCACCACACAGCAGGTAAACATCAGATGGGTGTAGGGTTGACTGCAATCTAGATAATGATTCAAGTAGTTCGTCTAGTAGTTCAACTGAAGGTGACGGGGGTAGGTACACGCAGCCTATGTATAAACTCACGGCCTGATTTAAAATGACCTCCGCCCAGATGATTTCAGTCTGTCTCAAAAGTATGTTTACGTCGCGACTTAAGATTAGATGATAGAGCAATTAAAACACCTCTCTTTTTAGCAGCAACACGGGGGACACAGTATCTGTCGCGTCTGTAAACCGTGAAATGTTCGTTTAAAACTCGCTATCGGCTGTGCTTTCCGTTCAGCCATGTTTCTGTCACACAGATTAAGTCATGTTCAGCATTGTCAGACAAATGCAAGTTAAACTTCGACAGCTTTTTATTCCCGATGCTTCGACCATTCAAATTCAACAATGACAAATTTTGCGCCGGATCCGGATTAAGTTGTACGTCACCATTTAATGCGACCAAAAAAATAGCTAGTCGCAGGTTAAAAGTAATAGGTACACGTCTCTTAGCACTCACAGACCGCTTTCCGTCCCTATGGTAACTCGTATTACCTTGCGCTACACCTGACAAAACAAAATGGTCACACACGAAATGTTGCATTTTTTAGCCACGATACAATTTAACTGCGGAAAAACACTTGATCCACACACACTGGTAGGTACGCGAAACGAAACACTGTTTAACAGCGCACTACAAAAGCACGAAATATTTAAAACGTAAATATTACGCGGAGCAGATGAAACAGCCTGACGTGCAGTGGCCGCCATCTTTGTGGACGGTTGAGATGTCGGATTCACTCTCTTAGTAGCATTCGCCACCGGTGCGGCACCCCTGGCCGCCTGAGGTAGTCCAGGAGATGACGGGGCACGCCTGCAACACAAGACAAGAGGTTAACTGAATTATAACCACCCGCAGGAACTTATTGTTGGAAATTTACAATCTTGTGGGGTGAAGGAAGGGGGAGGGAAAGGCGTGAACATATTTATCCCAACTTCGATTTTTCGGCATACAGATATGGCACTAGCCGCCAGCCGCGAGAGGGGTAATGCACAGATAGACAGCTCGACATGATTAATTAATGTCCGACTCGCTACAACGACGAATATTCAGCCAAGGTCAACCTCATTGCCACAAACCAGCATAGATGCAAAGATAGATATTCTAGCAAGTGTTCAATCCTCATCTACATGTTATTTTCTTATTTTATTTGTTGTAAATTGAAATGAATTACAAACTAATTTGTTATCATTTTTAATTTGATATTGAACACGGTAATTGGTAGGTTATCCAAATTTGTGTCTCTCCAGAATCAACGAAATGCATAATTTATTTGGGCTATCTTGAGCTCGTAGGATGAAAAAGCTCCACACGAATGACGTAGGAATTTGATAGTAAATTTCCGAATTGATAACTAAATGAAACTAAATGCAATTGTTGTTTATAAAACAAATACGCATTAATTGGTATTGTGCAAAAAGTAGGGCTGCTCCGCATAATAAAATAATATAATTTGTCTGCGAATTACATCACGGCAGGTCTTACAAAGGTGTGTACCCAGCCGGACAAGAGTTCGATACTCACACTTAAGCCAGATGTCCTAGCAAGGTAGTAGTGAAATGTAGAAGTTTAATAAATAAAACCACGTATTGTACCGAATACATTTTCATCAACAGGGGCGCATCTCAAGAAAAAATTATGAAAGCAGAGTATTTTGCTAAAAAGTTATTATGCAGGACAGATTGTACACAATTATATTTGCCCGCAAGTCACCCGCAATAAATTCCGAAACTGACATTGGTACGTAAAAGAAGCTTCCCGACGAGCGCAGACGAGGTACCATTGTACCAACCACATTGCGCGAATGGCAGGCCAAAGCTGGGAGTCAAATGTTAAAACTTAGGTCATTATTACTTATGTTAATTTATAAACCAGTCACGCGTTAGATGTGGCACATACGATAAGACGCTGGTCCGAGACGTCAGCGTCGAAATTCATGAAATTTAAATTGATTATAATAATAATAATATATATAAAAATATAATAATAAGTTTATGTATTCAGAATGAAGTGAATTTAATTTCTTTAGAGCAAAGCACTTACTCTCAATGTGTATTGTGTGGCTCTTTGGATTGTTGTTAGAATCTCTGCTTCCAATACAGAGGTCCATGGTTCGATTCCCTTTAAAGTCAAAGGTTTTAAACTGCTGATTAGCAACCCCCCCCCTTCCGTTTCACCCGTCCTGCAACGAGGCACATAATAATTTTAAAGTTGTTCTGAATCGCCTTGTTGATCTGGCGTGATCCGCGGGCGCAACTGACCATCTATGATTCCTATTTAAAAAATATCGATCTTTGGTTGGTAATCGCCTCACTCGTCATTCTTTCGGGGCTGCAGGGTTGGATTGATCGCTTTAGTTACTGTCCCCCACTGAAAATCAGTCATATGACTGAGTGGGTAGACAAAATATGATTTTATTATTATTATGCTACGCTATACGCTCACTTCCATGCAAATATAGCCCTACCTCAAAAACGTTATTCCTTGCAAACAAAGTTATTTTTACTCACAACTAAGATAAATATAACATATTTTCACATTAGGATTGACACATTCGACAGAAATTTTAATTGTAAATAAATTATACCGGATACACAAGATAACAACCAATAAAAAAGTTAGTGGTCATTTGAGACTCCGGATACACATAAAATCCATTGCAAATATCGCAACAAATACTCAAAAAAATTAAAAAAATCTCGTAGTTTATATTATAATGCGTCAACATAGGCATTGCTACACTGGTGAGTTAGGATTATTACACATTATTTACATAGACTTTGAGAATTTTTTTTTACACATGTGCACACATATGGAATGAGGTACATTGAGTTCAAACTATGTACTTTTACGTACCGTCGTACACTCGCGACGAAATACGTTAGTAATGTGATGTTTGACATACTTACAAGCTCCCCTCTAGTGTCTACTATAACATATAAACGCAGGGAACAATAATTTATACAAAAAAAAAAAAGAAAAACGGGAGAAAACTAAAATGTAAATGTGATCATGTTCACGTTTCATTTGTTTTGTTTCTTGAATTCTTCGCCCACACTTTGCAAGTGGCATTCACACGCAATGAAGAGATGAACTGCATTGCAAAACTACGTTGTAGGTTTTCTACTTAGATGATTTTTTTGTCTTTGATTTAAATTTGCTTGGACAAACAGTTTTTGAAAAATTTAAAAGTAAAAGGGAAAATCACATTCGAAGTATAAGGTTTCAAGGTTAATCGAGACGGTTGG
This sequence comes from Sweltsa coloradensis, assembly GCA_024449915.1. Classification (NCBI taxonomy): domain Eukaryota; kingdom Metazoa; phylum Arthropoda; class Insecta; order Plecoptera; family Chloroperlidae; genus Sweltsa; species Sweltsa coloradensis. The sequence goes on from JAMZAV010003499.1 coordinate 17,499, forward strand.
TACATTGGCAGAATAACAATCCCCACGGTGCAGGAAATTAAAATTATTATTCATTATAATTCATATGTATAGTAATCATAATATCTCTATACATTATAACTTACTTTAAACAAATAGCAATGATTTTGGGTACTATACCGGAACAATATTAAAACTTTTTTTTTACTTTTTAATGATCTGAACAATTCTTGGAAACATCAAGGTGCATAAGCGATCATGTAATTTTATAATATACCTCCCACGTCCCACTCGCAGGGGAAAATGACCTATGTACGAGAAATAAAAATGTAATTGTATCAGATAAAACAACAGAATGAATTAAATGTGGATGTTTCTTCCCCTAGTTCGTAAAGTACGGAAGAACTGCAATTGAGACCCCTCAGAGTGGTGTTTAAATTGCACCCCAAACCTCTATGCATGATATTATTATCGTTCTGGTAATCAAAACAATTATTGATGCAATGAGGGGTTTTAAAAAATTACAAATCATAATTGCAAACGTGCAGTTGCATGTAAAAGATGTAAATTTTAGTGACGGACTTCAATTAAAGTGATCCGAACCCACGACGCATCGATTGGCGAAATAATCGGACATTTTAAATCCTAGATCACAGATTACCATGATTCTCCGCGGATGAGTCAGCATAGACCTAGCTACTCGGAACAACCATTTTCAACTTGTTGTGTGCTTTGTTGCTAAGACGGTTCAAAGCCACACTCTCAGTGTATGTAATGCGTACCCTAACCATGATTATGATTGATTCAAGTCGGGAATCGAACCAGCGACCTTCTGTTATGGAAGCAGGGACGCTATCCTTTGGACCAAAGCCACAAGCATTATTTGGCAGACTTGCTTGCCCCAGAGCAATAAAATGAAATATTCTGTAATAATAATTCAATTATTACGTAGTGCATGGGTGATATCTGTCCTATGGATATGACCCCCGGGGTTCAAATCCCGTCGAGACCCGGGAATCCTGAATGAAGGTTTTTCGAGCTTTTCCTCAGTCGCTAATGCGAATGCAAGGGGTTGAATAGCCTCGGATTATTTTTAAATTTTCCTATCCGCAAACTACCCCAATTAGTCACCCGAAGAGGGTCACACCGGGTTAAATCTCATGTTTTATATCCTGCAGCGGGCAGCCTACAAAAATGATTTATTTATGGGTATGACGGTCGAAAGGCCCGACTACCGTGCGTTAGCAAACGATGTTATTTTCTTTATCGTGCTGAAAGAACGCTATACGATATCTAAAAAAAAAGAATAAAGGTTCGGTTTGGTACTATATAATATAATAACATAGACTAATCGTAAACAATGGGTTTTCTTAGTTCTTACAACGCGGGTAATTATGTAGATTGGTTAATGGGAGCACTACAAACCTAGCATTGCGGAGAATCAAAATTATAATCTACTTGTTTAAAAAACGCGAAAAAAATATTATTTAGGCCTTCTCAAATTCTGATGTGTGTCGTCCGCGGGCGCAGTTCTCGCACATAGGGACGCTGGCGAATTACACTAGCAGAACGCGGATTCGAATCCCGCACAAGGCATAGGTTATCTGTAATTGTTCTTTACCCTCGTCTATCACTACTCAAAGTCCGAATAGCAGGATGTCAATAAAAGTGACGTTGAACAACAAAATCATAATCATTAATTCTTTGGGAGCAAATATTATAGAATTCTTACAACGATTTAAAAAGCTGCAAGCAAACTTCAAAATAGCAGATTGTGTTATGTAATCTGATGACAAGAACATCCGGTGTCCAGATCCCGCCCACATTACCTCCCCTACTTGCTTCGAAGTAGACACAATCGAATTTTTACAAGAGAGCGCCACCAAAAAGGAGCCAAAAGTGTGCTTGCTAGGCGTTCGTTACTTTAAACTACTCTACATTTTTCGTCCAATTTCAATAAAGTTTTTTAATTTTACTAAAAAAAAAACTGTTATTCTACGTACATAGCCTGATTTCGCATGTTCGCTCCTCTTTGGTCAAACAAGGGAGTAAACTTTGACCGGAAATGAACATTTTCTATGGACTTTGAGGACTCGTGGGGAAATTTTGACTAAATGAACAAAAGGGCTGTGTACGAAAAAAAAGAATTTAGTTATCTATCGGAGGAAAAAAACAGAATTAAAATATAATGATTTCCCTGTCCGTAAATTGAAAAGTACGAAAGTACTGCACATGGCACGATCGGAGTGGTATTTAAATCGCACCCAAGCCTCTTAAGATAGAAATATAGTATTTATTTTATTATTTAATGTATATGTAGAACTTTACATCCCTTACAGAAAATATTGGTAACCAAATGGTATTCAACTAATATCCAAGTGATATCCAACTTATATCCCAAATTATATATATATATATATAAAATATAATTTCAGATTTTCGCGGACATATGTAAACATATTGTTTTTTTACTGGAGCTTTTTGCCGCGAATAATTTATTAAAGAAGAGGGCACTGACTTACCTCTCCTCTCCTGACGTTTCGGGAAAGTCGCATCTCCCATCCTCAGAGGCCTTCACTCCACGATGTGTTACCTGGAGATCCTCACTCGCGAACTGACTGTTCTCGTTGCTGTCACTCCAATATCAATAATTTTCCGATTGCGCTCAAAAACGTGGCAGTTCTAAGTTCAGAGATTTCGAAGGCCTCTATAAAATTTCATCGCAATCGGAGTATCGGTTTAACCGGAATCGTGTTAACAAACAACCAAAAATACCAAAAAAAAAGAAAAAAAAAACATTCCGGATTTTTTTCTCCAGTGTTGTGAAATGGAATCTTCGCTTCGCTCGCTACGCTCGCTACGCTCATCCAATGAACGTTGTAGCTCCACTCGTTTGGTCATAATTGGACCAAATATCACAAAAATATCGGGGAAAAATCGAAACAAAATCGTTAAAGTACGATTTCAATGAGAAATATTTCTTCAAATGTCCCTTCAATCATAACATATCTAATTGGATGAGCAAAGCAAAGACTTCAATTTCACTGACCCCCAAAAAATTTAGCACGTTTTTTTTTGTGTGTTTTTTTGTGTTTTGTTTTGTTTGTTTTTCTGTCTGTTTGTTAACTCTCTACAAGGCAAACGGCATATCCGATCTTGATGAAAATTGGAGGGGACCTTCGAAATCTCTGAACTTAGAGGTGTATTGTTTTTGGGTACAATCGAAGAAATATTTCTCATGAATATCGTACTTCTACGATTTTTCCCCCGATTTTTAGTGCGATATTATCGTGACGTTTGGGCCGATTCTGACCTAACAGGTGGGGTTACAATGTTCATATTTCACATGGACATTAAGGTAATGGTGATGTATTGCTTTTTGAAAGAAAAAGTTGAATAAGTTCGCCAGAATCCATAGAATAAAGGTTTTAATATGATTTTTTTAGGTTTATAATAACAATTTACAAGTAACAATAGAAACTTGACAACAATCACCAACAATGCGTTCAAAAGGCACTTGATAAGTTAATAGATCCCACGCAATCTAAAAACTTACTAAAGAGCTCATCCATCAACGATACGGGACTTAAGCGTTTTCCTAGTTCTAATGATTTCAAACGTTCCAATAAAGTTTCATCAAGATCGGAGTAGCCGTTTGCCCGGTCGCGAGCCAAATATCACGGAAATATCGCATTAAAAATCGAAAAAATAGTAAAAGTATGATATTCATGAGAAACTACACTCATCCAACTATCATCCTTCCAACACTTTTCAGTTCACCAGTGCGTGATAAACACACATAAAAGCATAGGCCTAGAAAGACCTATTTAATTCCCTTGATAGATGAGCGAGTCCATCAGACAGCTTTATTGTAACCATTTACTCATTGTACCTACTCATTTCAGACCTGAACAAATGATTGATTGGGCCATCAGCTATGGACAGCCAGCATGTTGATGAGGGCAATAACGTGAAGTGCCTCTCACCACCCCCTACCATATATGATCCTCTGCAGCAAGGCACGGCTTGGTTTACCACTCAACCGTGGGAGAAGGCATCGCTTACCGCAAGGCATCCTACGGGGATTACATCCGTCAAGTTACCCTCGGAGATTTCTTGTCAGTCGCCTACATACAATGATTCTTACAAAAACCGGGTTGCTTTTTTCCAATTTAAACAAGAGCCAGCGATCCACTTTACGAAGTGCGTACTAAAGATGTAATTAATTTTTTCATCTTGCGATTTTGATACGGCTGAATCATTTTGTCCAGAAACTTTCAGTTGGAGAGAGACACACTGGAACTAGAGCAAAATGTTTCAAACTAGAATCGTATCCATGCAAGATTGAAGAATTTTGTGAGAGTGGCGTTTCAATCTTAAAAACATAGGCCATGCTCAGTACAGTTATAGAACTGAAAACTCCCACAGCATTTGGGCCCCACTAGTCTTAAGGTACCGGTATCGGACATTTCTCTCTCTTTACCCCAACCGGGCCACTTCTTGTAATTAAGAAAGGGAGCCCTGCGATCCACATCACGAAGACTTACCGTTACTCAAGATTTCATCAATGATTCTGCTTACGAACCGGAAACAACCAAATCATTTTGTGCAGACAATTTTCCATTTTGAGACAGACTCACTGAAGCAAGAGCAAAATGTTTCAAACTAGAACCACTCCCGTGCAAGATCGAACAAGTTTGTGAGAGTGACGTTCCAAATCTTCAAACCAACCCAGTGCTGCTACCTATCTGCCTACCAGTAGTGAAATAAAAGCTCCATCTCCAACTAACCTTGAGGAATCAGCCTAACAACAACAAGAAAGTGCACATTTTATAGCAAACTCTCATGTGTGCGGGCTGGAAATGATTCCTGTGTCGTTACAACCTGATGTGGATATTTCTCTACATCTTCTGGAATTTGCTCCTAACACTACTTGTTGTGAACTCCAGTCTTCCGGTCAAAACTATATAAAGTTCCACTGTGAAGTCATCTTTACTTCCGTTTATGTTGCTTGTGCCTGATCCGGTCCTATGTTCCATGCGCTGCCGGCTAGACAACACGCGCGCAACTTACTTCCACCCCAAATTTTACGTATTCTACTATTGTGTTGTTTATGGTACTTACACTTTCACTTAAGTTCGTATTGTCTGTAGCATCCCCAAAGTTGACGAAATTACCTCATTGAATCACCCATTCATCGGATTTCGTACATTATTATTAAAGTCAACATTAAAATAATTGTTTTATCGGATGATTTATTAACTTCGAACGTCGAACTGTGTGGGCGAAACTACCGCACAACAACAGCTGCAATGTAAATGTACCGGCAGCAAAGTATATTGTAACTAATAACTTAGTTATATTACGCCCGAAACTGTGAAATTGTTAAGCTTTCCTTAGACATAAGAACTTTATTAAAGTTTAAAGTTAATATTGAAAAAGTCACTGTTAAAAGCTACAAAACGAGGTACTTATCTTGAAAATTACTCTAGTTTTTCGATTACTGGCATTTGATACGAGTTAAATATTAATAGGCCTTGTATTGTATACTCAAAACCACTTTGGGTTAGTGGATAACAACTCGGTGATATAATCTTGTTCGTGCATAACGACAGAGGGGAGCTCGTGTCACTCAGATTCGGGGGATCATGTGTTTGAATCCGCCAACGGCAATCCTCACTGGGGTTTTATCTATTTCTTCTTTAGTCGTTTTAGGCGAATGCTGGATCCGATTTTTCTTTTAAAAACCCTCGGGACATTTCGTTGGCAATTATTCAACATCACTTTTATTTTTACATAGTTTTGTGGTCAAGAGCAGTGTTTCCCCAAACCTTTTTTTAGTCGAGGCACACCTAGTAACAATGTAGCACCCGTGCCATTGGCTGAAACAATAGTTCCCCGGCCATTACATTAATCGTGACGCGTGATGAAGAGAAATTTTCTTGTTTGTCAAGGACAACGAGAAATTCGATCAAAATAGGTGTCGTAGCCTATAGTCTTTAATGCGCTCAATGTCATTTGATATCTTTAAAATATTAAAGCGTTTGATCACATTTCAAACCATTTTTCAAGCAGTGATAAAATCAACTCCCAAAATGTTAAAATGTTTTACATTTGGCATCAGAAGTCTATGTTCAAAACAAAAAAAGTTAATACAAATTTACTACTCTTTCAGCACTCAATTGAAGTGAGAAAACGTAATAAATAATATTAAAGTCTTGATTTCAAATTTTGTATGTGGTCGTGGTAGTAATTAAAGTAATAACCAACATTTACTCCTTAAATTTAGGCTTAAACAGAGTTATACCGCAACAGAAATCATTTTGCCCGCATAATGCCCGCATCCCTGCCTCAAGTTGCCATACGGGCCCCGTACGGGCATGCCATGAGGGCACCCTTAAAAATATGTCACCCCCGCCCGCATCCTGCCCGTACGGGCAACCCCGCATTGTAGCTCATCCTGCCCATACGGGCAAGCCCGCATTGTGGCTCATCCTCCCCATACTGGCAAGCCCGCATTGTAGCTCATCCTGCCCATACTGGCAAGCCCGCTTTGTGGCTCATCCTGCCCGTACATGCGAGTCCACGTACGCTACGCCATCTAGTATACACGCAAGTAACCACGAACCAAAATGAGAATAAAAAAATTAAAAAATTAATTATTTTTTAAGGGTATTTATAATTTCATTTTAGAGATCGATTAGGAGAGAGCAAGTACAATTATATAGACAGAACATCAGAAGTAAAAATTTTATCGCCAAGACCCGGACTCGAACACGAGACCCCTCCCTCCACTTCCGGACGCGTTCACCACTCGGACACTCCCACCTGTGATTTAATGGGCGCGTTAGCTGGCTTACGAGCGTCTTAGCCCATGTGCGTGTATTGCGGAACGTAGCACTGCAGACGTACTTGCGTTTTCGGTATAATTTGTAATGTGTTTTGTTTTATTTGTTTTTTTAACTTAGGGTTCACGATTTTTTAACTAAAATTATTTTTAAAACTTAGATACTTTCATATTTGTTTCATTGAATAGGTTTCAAAAAAATATACTAAAATGAAACATACTCAAATACTAATCGTAATGTAGAGAATAACCTTGATTATATGGGTTCTTAATTTAAAATAAGTGAAGATATTTTATTCAGCAGAAAAAATTTTTTAAAATAGACTTAAAAGTCTACATGAACATTTAACAAGAACAAAAATAGCCTTATTGGATTGTACAATTAACCAAACAAGCCTGACCAAAATTAATTTTTGTTATAGAAGGTGAGACTTAATTAACTTAATGTGAAACTTAAAAAAAATGTGTATACAATTTCGGAGAGAATGCGTGAGGATTTGCTAAGAAATAATTATAATATGAATGTAATTGTACATAATGTAGTGCAAATACATTATTGTGTAATATAATGGAAGTGTCATAAATCATTCATAATAGACTTAAATCAGTATATATATAAGTTTACTATACCTTGAGGGGAATAAGCTTACAATCTGCTCATATTAAAATTATTATTTCAATATTTTTAAACTTACTAGGAAAACGACAACTCGTTTTTAGACGAGTGAGTGAGCCATGTGTTGATTACCTGGTAACATTCCCTTTCTTCCCCTACCAAGGAGGCCCTCTCCAGCCTATCATAGGCTATAGAGTGGCGCTTATGGCCTTACAGTTGACCCTCAAAACCCTATTAATTATAGCTTTATAATTATTATAAAACTTAAATGCAAATGTCCCGGGTATCATCAACACATGACTCGCTCACTCGTCTAACAACGATTTTGGCGTTTTCCTATCTAGTTGGCGAAGGTGCCCTTTATACCCGAAATGTGGAAGACCTAGGTTCAAACCCTCCGTCGAAAGATTTCTAATTTCTGGATCGTTTTTAAAAAATTATAAAACATGTTTTGAAATGCAAAATTTACTACGAAAACATGGGCAGTACGAAATACGACCAAAGATTACAAGGTTTACTTAATTTCCTCAGAGGAATTTGGGGGAACCTGTGCGTGCAAGATTCGATACATTTTGGTCACTGAATACAATCACGGCCTGAAAAAAAATGATTCGATAAAAATGACTTCTTAAAAACAAAACCATTGTCATTAAATTAAAAAAAAAACTCAAATTTCCATTATATTTTTAAATTTTATTATTAATTTCTTGTAGGTTGAATGGTAACGGATTTTTCTCATTTTGTTAGCAGTTCTCAGTTACCGGGTCAGTGGTCACGGATGTCTGTTTTAAAATTTAAACTAAAAACTATTTGGTCGTAGGGCCGTATGGGACCGGACAAAAAAACAAACAAGATGAAAAAACCGGTGTAAATTCATCATACTCCAATTCTTTGAGTCCACTTTGCAGTGTTCTTGGAGTAGATTCCCATACGCAACCATGATGCCCGCATCTTTCCTCATCTTGCCATTTGGGCGAGATGGAGACTTCCCCGTAACCACCCGAAAACCATGATGCCCGCATTTTTCCTCATCTTGCCATTAGGGCGAGATGGAGACTTGCCCGTATCCACCCGCAACCATGATGCCCGCATTTTGCCCGATCTTGCCCTAAGGCAAGATACGGGTAAGATGGATATTAAATTTTTACGGGCAAATTCCAACGTGCCCTAGAAGCCGCCCTAACGGCAAAATGAAGGGCAATTACAAAAAGGCCCGTAATCCGCAAAAAGCCCGCACTGCCCACATTGCCCGTATGGGCCCCGCAAGTGGCCCGCATGTTCTGTTTGCTGGGATACTTTCAGTTGACTTTATATTTTCAGGCAATTTATTAAAAAAATTATTCCTGCATGGATTGGGAGCCCTTTTCTCCCAGTTTTAATTTAACAGCACGACAAAAATGTTACCTTTTTTTCTCGTCTCATGATTGTGAGTTTCTCTACCCTTTGCAAGCTATGATAGAAATGTTCCCTGAACATAAAGAATAAGCAATACACATATTTAGCAGGGACAGTTAAGATGTTTTGTGATTTGAAAGTACCCTACACGAGTGAAATCTTCTTAAATGAAGTATACATCTTTCCGCTTTTTTTTGTAATTTAAAGATTCGATTAGTGTTTTTCCTACCTCGCTTCCCCACGAAATAATACCATAATTTATATGTGCTCAACTAATGCATAATAGACAGCAGTAAGCAATGCCCTATCACATACTTTTTTAGCTGCCTTAGAACGTATATTCCAGAGCTAATTTTCCCCGCAATAAAATCAAAGTGGTGGTTCCAAGAAAGCTTGTCATCTATTAGAATTCCTAAACGTTTGTCACCACAGCTTGGTCTAAGATATTTTGACCTATTTGAATATTTATTTTCCCCATTTTTCCTATTTCCTGGATTAAATACCATCACGCTACATTTTTTTTGTTAACTTTAAGACAATTGCTTTTGAATTATTGGGGTGTGATGTTAGTTTTTACGTAAGCACTTCTTCCAGATCTTTTCCCTTGTTTTGAAGCTACCATATAAAGGTGAGTCGTCTGCAAAAAGCTGCAATCGACCATCATAAACTTGCTCTTTGGGTTTTTTTTTTCCACCCTATATTTATAGAATAAAGGTCCATTCACAGACCACTGAGGGACCCTGTGGTGAATTCCCTGGATTTCTGATTTTTATGTTGCTTAGCTCCAAGCTCAATAACAGTATCAACTTGAACAAACTGAGTTCTGTCTTTAATATGACTTTACCCACTCCAACGCAACACCTCGATTTCCATCTTTCAAGTTTTTGCACAAGGATACTATGGCTCACACAATCAAAAGCTTTTGACAAATCCATAAAAGTGGCCATTGCTACCCTTTCCCCTATTTATATTTCTATCACTAGGTAATAAATTCAGCTAAAGCTGTAATTGTTGATTTGTCCTTCCTAAAACCATGCTGATTCCTAGAAATTAAATTCCGGGATTCAAGAAATTTGTTTTCTTTTTTATGAAATGTATTTCAAAAACTTTTTAAAAAGTTGGCAATACTGAAATGGGCCTGTAAATTTTCCCACTTCTAAAGGATCACCCTGCTTGTAAATAGGCACTACCTTAGCAATTTTTAGTTTTTCGGGGTACTCACCCCCCATAACGAAAAGTTTTAGGTAGGCAAGGTTTAGCTAGGGCCTGCGCACACTGCTTTATTAGTATTGGCGAGATTTCATCTAACCCGATGAGTATTATTTTTCTTGTAAAATAATGTTTTACTTCAGTTTCCTTGGTGAATAGAGAAGCATTTCATGGTCAAGACTTTTGGTAAGCTAGTTATACACTCATTGAGAGATCTAGCCTCCTCTTTCATTACATTTTCCGCTATTTCAAAGAAATAGGTAATAAATGAATTCACTACTGCCTTCGGATCAACAACTGCTGCATCATTTCTCAAATCCTGCATCTCTGAGATAATATTTTTACTACTAGGAAAACGCTAAAGTCCCGTCGCGTTGTTGAGCGAGCACCGATACGTGTAACACGACCCGAGTACGACTTCCCATAATGTTACATACCAATAAGTCTTTAAGGTCTTGACTGATTTAGCTGAAATTTGTAAAATAGGAGAGAATGGATAAAATCCACCGCCATCTAGAGGACCTTGACATAATTCTTTGGGAAAACTATTTTAACCCCTTTATTACTTCTAGGTGGCAGTGCATGGTGACCAGAATTCTCGTGTGACTTTTCGTTGGCATGGTAACGTTACTTTTGTAAAATGTAGTTCCCATCTACACTACTTATCGGATCAAATAAATTAAATTCGTGACCAAGGACATTCTAAATGATTTGGCTGCCTCAGTTTTGTCGCAGTTCAGTTAAAAAAAAATTAGATTAACTTTAATGTAACTTTAACTTTTTTAACGATTTTGCCACAAAACTAATGGGATTCAATCGGGAACGAAGCTTGCGGATGGTCAAAATTCCCAAATCGATCCCAGCCTCCGTTCGACCGCTATCATGGGCCAAAAAGCTGCGCGACTTTCCGTTGCCATGGTAACGGTACTTTGTTATAATGTTATTTCCATCTACACTACTTATCGGATCAAAAAAAAATTATCATATTCGTGACCGGACGGACATTCAAAATGATTTGGCCCCCTCAGATTTTGTCGCCGTTTAGTTTTTAAAAAAAAACTTTCGTTTAAAACTTTAATGTAACTTTTTAACTTTTTGAACGTTTTTTCCCACAAAACTATACAGCAACCCGCATAGGTGGTATGTACATGTGTGCAAAATTTCAGTTCGATCAGAAAAAACGGGCGCCCTGTACCGAAGCAGTAACAGAAAAAAAAACAGACATTAGAGCCATAAGAGTAAAGTGGAGACGCTCGCTACGCTCGCTAAAAAAATTTCCCTGTGACTTTTCAATTTAAATTTTTCAATTTTTTATTAGGACAAATTGTACATTTTATGAAAACAACAACACAATTTTAGTGTATGTGTCCTTTAGCTAAATAAAAAAAAAAAAATGTTACAAATTACAAAATATAATGAGAAATTGACATAATATGTAATACATTGTAAATAATAATAATTATTGAAAGTAATAAAATAAGGTTCATTTCATTATATTATAGTTAATCAATAATATCAAGTGATAACGGGAAATTTTCTGTGAGTGTATCATTTAAGTAATCAATAAGATAATAGTAGGCTTTTAGAATTAAAATTTGTTTGAGTTCATGTTTGAAAACGGTCATAGCTTGAAATGTTTTTAATTGATTCTGGAAGATGGTTATAAAGAGATTTATGTAAGTAGTCTGATTTTACTTGCCCAAGTTTTGTGTGATAGAGTTTAGCTGTAGGTGATTTTTTTACGTGTGTCATGATCATGGCATTGCTTTTACTGAGTAGGTGTATATATTTTTTAATTACTAATATGTTTTGAAAATGTATAAACATGAAATGGTAAGGTTTTTGTGGCGTTTTAAAAAAAGGTTTACAGGTTCTGTGGGATCAAGGGAAACAAATTGCTCTAATTGCTTTTTTTGTATAATAAAAACTTTAGAATGTGGGTCGATATACCCAAAAATTCAATTCCGTCGCTTATATATGACTCAAATAATGAATAGTAGCATATTTTGGCTGTGGGGATGTTACTTATCTGCTTGATGGTCCTTATAGCATAACAAGGACGAATTAAGTTTTGGTTTTAATGTATTGATATGATCGTGCCATGTTAGATGTTGGTCTTTTGTTAAGCCTAAAAATACATTTGATGAAACTTGTGTTATATTTGAATTATCTGAAAAATTAGTTGGGTATGGTATTTTTTTAAAGTTTTAATCTTCTGAATTGAGTGGAATTGGATATAGTTTGTTTTTTGGAGTTTAAAATAAGTTTGTTAGCTGTAAACCACCAATTTGATTCATTTAGTTTTTCTTTGATTTATCCCGAAGAGCTTTGCTTTCATCAGCCTTTATGACTGTGGAAAAAATCGTCACCCAAAAATTTCCCGCATCATCTATACTTTCAGTTAGATCATTAATAAAGACAATAAAAAATTTAAAGGGCCAAGAATTGACCCTTGTGGTACACCACATATAATTTTCTCAGAGCCCGAAATGGTATGTGAAATTATTATTTTTCATTGCTAGTTATTTCTACATATTGTACTTGTTGTTAAGGTATGATTTTAATAATTTTAGCGCAGCACCACGTACTCCATAATATTCTAATTTAGTGAGGAGTATTTTGTGATCAACACAGTCAAAAGCTTGGTGAGATCACAGAATATACCCCGAGTATCAATATTTGAATCCCTTTCACTAGTTACGTTTAATAGAAATCTTCTAATTGTATCACTAGTAGATTTTCCCTTTTTGAATCCATTTTGTCTTTCTGTTAGAATGTTGTGCTTTTCTAAAAGCTTATCAATCTGTTATAAATAATTCTTTCCAATATTTTGAAACAGCAGGTAGAATAGATATTGGTCGATAATTACTTGCAAGGATTTTTCTTTCTTTTTTTTGTATGGGAATTATTTTGGATATTTTTAGTGCTTGTGGAAAGACCCATCTTTTAGGACAGGTATTTAAAATATCACATAGAGGTGCAGCTAACATATGGATACATTTTTTTTAAAAACAATAGTTGATATGCCATCTACTCCTGCAGAGTGAGATGATTTAACTTACCAACAATATTTTTTATTTCATTTAAAATCAGTTTCATAAAAAAAATAAAGAATTTTCTGGCTCTTTTTTGTCTTATGCAAGTAATCAATGAAAGTAAGATTTGATTACTTCCCTTTATTTACTTAGTTATTTGTTAGGTCAGAGGCTTCAGTAGCAAAATAGCTATTCAGGATTTTTGCTACCACTTTAGAGTCATTTATTAATTTATTGTTACTATTGAGTAGATTAATATTTTCACGGGGCTTAATAGGTTTTCTGTTTGTCTCTGAATTTATTATTTTCCAGATACACTTTGACTTATTTTTAGCTTGAGATATACTGTCCTTAATTTGATTACTTTTTGCTGTTTTTAAAACTTGTTATAAAAATTTTTTAAAAATGATTTAACGTAAGTTTGAAGGAATGTCACGTTTTGGTAATGAGTTTTTTTATAAAGAAGACTTTTTTATTTAAACTCGAGATTTTTATAACCCTTCGATATCCAGTTTGCTTTTTGTAGAATGGTTTATTTTTTATAGTTTTAAATGGACAATTTTCACTGATATATGGGCTGCAGTTCTGTATAAATGTATTGTATTTATCATCAGCCAATTAGCTGTGATACATCATCCCCCATTTCTTCTTCAAGTCTCTCGATAAGATTATCTAAAGTGGTATCATTTTAAAAATTGAATTGTTTTTTTTGTTGTTGGAGGAATAAAATTGTTACATTGAAATTTTTATTTCTTGAGCATAATGGTCGGCAATACCAAGGTTAAGTACCTGTGTCTTGAATGGAAGTGTAGTATTTTGCTATGTTGTCAATGATGGATGATGTTTGCCACCTTTGGTCAACTCTAGTGGTCATTTATGGGTGAGTATAAGGTTAAAATGAGCTAAGGAGATTAATAGTTGATTCTTTATTCGGGTCTTACTATTTGGAGAGAAGTTTACATTATAGTCACCCAAAACTACTAAAGTTTATTTGATTTTAATAGTTTAGAGATAATTTTTTCACTTTTTCTAGAAAGGTTTTAATGTTGCCCTTTGTGGACCTATAAATTACGACGATTATGATATTAGATACCGCTAGTGTTTTTTTATTGTACTTAAATTCAATTCAATGCAAGCACATTCAAAAATTTTAAAACACAATATAGTTAGTAATTGTTGATTTGGGGTTTCCCAAACTCAAACAGGGTTTTGTGATCACAAAGATTGCAACCCCCCCATGTATATGAGAATTTCTGCAAAACGAGGAAACTAGTGTGTAGTTATCAATCACAATACTGTTTTTACTTTCACTTGTTTTTCCCGTGCTCGATATACATAGCACATCAACGGGTTTTATTTTTCGTACTGTGCTCTTCTAAAATGATATTTAAGTCCCTACTTTTTGTAAGTGTAAGGCTTGAATATTTTGATGGAGTATTCTAAAAAATTTTTACTTTTTATATTGTTGTTTATGTTGTCTTGTGTAACTCCCTCTTGCTCTATTAATTGTCCGCCACAGCGCTTTTGACTTGTTATCTGACTTTTCAATACAATTTTTAACGTCGAGAGCCTTTGCTGCTCTTATGACTTTCCTATAAACTCTTTTATACTTTCTTACACATGCCCCTAACACGGCACCATTTGGTTTATGGAAGTGGCTATTTAACCGTAGCTACGGGAAAATTACGATTCTCAATTCGTCCGTAGCATGAACGAAGATCAGCGGAAATAATCGAAGGTATCCGAATCGTCCGCGGGATACCACGTAACTAGGCCAATAGCTTCAAAAATCACAGTGCATTGTGGCAGAGTGGTAGCGCGTCCGAATTCTATGCGAGGGGTCGGCGGTTCAAATTTTCGTTTGGTCGTTTTTTGGATGAGCGTAGCGAGCGAAGCGAGCGAAGCGAGCGAAGCGAGCGAAGCGAAGATTCCATTTCACTACACTGGAGAAAAAAATCCGGAATGTTTTTTTTTCTTCTTTCTTTCTGTATTTTTGTCTGTCTGTTAACACGATTCCGGCTAAACCGATACTCAGATTGCGATGAAATTTTATGGAGGCCTTCGAAATCATTGAACTAAGAACTGTCACGTTTTTGAGCGCAATCGAAAAATCATTTCTCATGAAAATCGCAATTTTACGATTTTTTTCGACTTTTAAAAAATTTCTTCGACTTATAACTCCTACATGCTTTATCCGATTGTAATGATTTTTTCACAGAACCTTTATTTTATGAATTGATATATTCGTGTACAATTTAGCGTAATCGAATAATTATTTCTTATGAAAATTTCAATATTACGATTTTTTCCTTTTTTAAAATTACTATTAATTAAAAAAAATTAGTTAATTTTTTATTTAATTTGATTTAATTTAAAAAAAAAAATCAACAAAGTTCTGATTTTTTCACAGAACAACAGAAAATCCGCAAAACACATGGCAGCTCAATTCACCAATTACGCTCATCCAACAACGCGGCGGTACTTAAGCGTTTTCCTAGTTATTTGCCATTCTATTTGGGTCCATGTTTTTTCTGCAAATGATTTCACTACATTCGGCCCCGTCGCAAACACAATTCTAGATGATAAAAGCGTTTAAAAAGTGCGGCGCCGCGCTAGTTCTAGGATACAATCGATAAGAGCGCACCCAAAATCCTTTCCGTTAAAAACGAGTTAAGATTTAAAATAGCAACGTTAAATGTTTGGTAAGTAGAGTATTTTATTAAAAAACGAGTTAAGATTTAAAATAGCAACGTTAAAGGTTTGGTAAGTAGGGGCCTAGAGTATTTTATTGAAAAGCCTGGTAGGCCTACTAAGTAGGCCTAAATGTCATAATAAACATGGCGCGCCGGCAACAGTGAAATGGTAGTGTTTGTGTTCAATCTTTATTAATTATAACATAATTCGTATATTTTCAGAGTGGTTATTATTGAATTAACGTAATTTACTTCCCGTTCCTACGGTAAAATTAGCAGGCCTAATTTTACCGTACCCACAGTTCGAGTACCTTCGGTGATTTCCGCCGATGTTCGTTCATGCTACGGACGAATTGAGAAACGTAATTTTCCCGTAGCTACGGTCGAATAGCCTCAGCGTTGATTTATACCTCTCGAGTGCTCGAAGCCTCCGCCTAGTGACCAGAAATCCTTTTGTTATCCACTTTCCCGGTTTATTGACCTTCTCCGTATCAGGTCTACATACGCGTATTACCTTAGGACATGCCATATCCATCAAATGACTAAACCTACTACTAAAAGCTTCATATTTAGCATTCATGGTCTGCTCCTGATACATTTCTCTCCAAGTCTCTTTCTGTAGGAGTATCCTCACATAAGGCATATTCTTTGCTATCTCTCTATATTCCCTGTATTGGTTTCCTGGGGCCTTAGGACCCATCTGACTTGCATTAGAGCTAACTTCTATTAGCTGACCATGGTGGTCTGAAATTGCTGTAGCTACTACAGTAGTTATAAAGGATTGTGAACCTATATTCGTAAATATATTGTCGATAAGGGTACTCGATGGCGCTGTTACTCTTGTTACCTCCTGTACCGTATGTTTCAAATTAAACAATTAAAAAAATAACTGCAACTTGCGAGTTTTTATGCTTTGTGTTTTGTTTTGTGTTTATGTTTATATCACCACAAATGATAATAATAATAATAATAATAATAATAATAATAATAATAATAATAATAATATATATTTATTGGTCCATAATTGATCATTACAACGATATTGGACAGGTCAACAATATAACACACAAAGAGTAAGCACTACAATACAATACAATAAAAACAAGTCAACAAAGATTTAAGATGTCAGGTATTCATTGACAGAATAAAACGGATTGTTAGTTAAAAACCTCTTCAGTTCAGTCTTAAAACGTATCACATTGTTCTTCTTTAAGTATTTGGGCAGCTTGTTATATAATTTAGCGCCTGAGATATCAGGTCGCATACAAGATAGGTTTAGGTGATGCTCTCCAATTTTAAAATTGTCTCTGTTCTTAGTAAAATTAGTAAAATGGTCATGGCAATCACCGTTAGTCGTTGTTAGCTTGTCATTATTTAAAACATATAAAATTGCATTGTAAATGTACAGGCAGGGCAAAGTTAAAATCTCTAGGTCTTTAAATAACTCCCTGCAGTGGGCATAACTGCTAGCATGGGACATATACCGTACAGCCCTTTTTTGTAGTCTAAAAAGTCTAATGGTGTGGGGTGACAACCCCCAGCAGACAATCCCATACTGTAGTCTGGACTGGATATATGCAAAGTAAACTAATTTGACAACACGTAGACTGCATACATCCATCAGTCTTTTAATAAGGTAACATCCTCCTGCAAGTTTTTTACTCGCATAATTAATGTGTATGCCCCAGTCCAGCACATTGTCAACAAAAACACCAAGACAATTAGTCACATCAACTTCAACAATAGAATGAGATTTAATATAAACAAGAGGACTTCTGTCAATATTTTTTTGTTTTGTTTTAAACTGCATCAACAATGTTTTATCAGCATTAATAAAAAGTTCATTATCATCACACCATACAACCATTTGATTAGCAGCCAGCCTGCTTTCAGAATACAACGACTCAAGATCAAGGTTACTAATTAAGTCATTCGAATCATCTGCATATAGAGTAACTTTACCCATATTTACCGAATCTGTCAAGTCGTTTATGAAAACGATAAAAAACAAAGGTGATAGCACCGAGCCTTGCGGTACGCCTAAACTTAACTTCACTTCTTTTGAAAAAGTTGTTTCTAATTTACCAGATATACAAACAATTTGGCTACGATCTTCTAGGTACGATTTATCCAGAATGAGGTTTCCCCGCAATTCCCAGGTGTTCAAGTTTTTTAAGAAGCATTTCATGATTGACACTGTCAAATGCTTTAGAATAGTCATAAAAATAAACCTATCACGTGTTTGCGTTTGTCAATAGCCTCAATTACATGAGAGATAATATCACACAGTGCAGTCGTAGTGGACCCTCCCCTTCACAAATCCATGCTGGCTCTCGTTTAATAGCGAATTGACTGTCAAGAAAAGAGATTAATCTATTACGCATAGCAGTTTCAAAAACCTTTGTAAACACAGAAAGTAATGATATAGGACGACAATTACTTAACTTAGTTCTGTCACCTTTCTTAAATATAGGGACCACTTTAGCTTTTTTAAAGCATCTGGAAATTTGCCCTGAATAAATGACTCATTAACAATGTGTATGAGTGGAACCGCAATGTAAACGCTCACATGTTTTAAGATATTACAAGGAATACTATCTAAGCAGAGGACTTTTTCTTACTAACTTTGTCCACAATATACATAAAACTCTTGTTTTCGCATAGGCCTGAGAAACATGGCATTGATCGGAGTATGGACACTTGTAGATTTAGGTTGGATATTGTATGTGCCAGGTTTATTGTACACATTTGAGGTGCTATTATTCGACGGCAGTGACTTTCTCAATTCAGCCACACTAGTGCCAAAATGCTTGTTGAACATATCTGCTACCATTTCCTGCGAAGTAATAAGGGTTGAATCGTTTGTTATGTTTATGTCCAAGGGTGACCTCCTGTTACCGCCAGAATAAGTATTAATAACATCCCATGCGGCTTTAGATTTGTTATTAGCATTAGCCAGATAGTTCTCAAAGTAAATTCGCTTGGCCTCCATAATACTATTTCTGTACAATTTTTTAATTTCTAGGTAATACGAAATATCTAAATTACATCTTTTTGGCCCCTTGGATTTTTAAATATGCATTTTTACCTGCAGTGACAGTGAATACAAGTCTTTTGTATACCAAGTCCTTTTGTTTTAACGGTTTCTTTAACTTTTTTTAAGGGGAATGCTCGACTAAACACTTGCATAAATATACTCATGAATGAATCAAACATAATATTTACACATGTTAAAGCAAAAACAGGTTCCCAATTAACCTCCCTCATGTAAGCGATGAATTTGTAAATATTATGATTACTAAATTGTCTCGTTTCTTTATCAGTACCTTCTCTAATAGGCATTACGTTTAACTTCACAGCATGCCTAATTATACAGTGGTCTGACAGACCATAGTCACAAACATAATATCCCGACTGCCTATATTTACAGCTTCTAACAACTGAGTCATATTGCTAAAGAATCTATCCACATTACCAGAGGGAGCTCTTTAAACCGCAAACAGCACAATTGCATTTCCCTGGTAATCAATTGTGCTGGCCGCACACTCGAAATCTTTTTCTAGCAATAGTTTTGCCATACATTGATTGGCTAATGCAATATTGCGCACGTGCATACCCAAACCCCCTTCCTTATAACAATTAACCCCCCCCCCCCCTTTGATATTTTTCCCGGCAAAAAAATGCTGATAACGTTGTCCCCCGGATCTCTTTGGAAAATTCCCGGATCTAAATGTTTTTAAGGGAGTGTTTCAGAATCAGAATATATGGGGGTGTTTTCCTTCCCCCCAAGTGGATTTCAAACCCCAAAAGTTTTTTTCCCTTAAAACTTTGCACATTTTGATCCCAAAATTTTTAATATATTTTATATATAAAAATTTAAATTATTTTTTGGTGTTATGACTATTTCAGACACAAAAAAACCATTTACTACTAGTAATACACAATGGTCTATTTTTGTGTTAAATATTTTTATTGCCAACAACATTTTATTTGCCCAAATGTTTAACCTTCAATTTGTCTTGTTTTTGGGTGCTCTAGTTCGGGGTTTCGGGGATTGGCTGGAGTAAAAGGTTTAATATGTCAATCATTCATTGTTTTTTCTTTTTAAAACAAAATCGATTTTCCCAAAAAATGGGGCTTAAATCATCAATTGAGAATAAACATTTAATTTTGGGCCCTAATGCCCAATACAAAAAATCTTTTGGTATTTGAAGCTTTTTTTTTTTTTTAAAATTTATAAAAATATTTTTTACTTTAAAGCTTCGAAGTATTCCCTTTGATCTGAGGATGACAATTTTTGGGAAAAATGTTTTATGCTTATTTTTGTAACAGAGAGCTTTCCCGAGCGAGGGGTTTTCCAGCTTAAAATGGGGCCCTTTTTCTGTTCAATAAATTTGGTTGGGGAAACGGACTTGGGAAAAACTCGGGTTTAAAATTTTAGGTGACAAAACCCAATCATAAATTATAAACGAGATTGTAAAACGACTTCTTAAAAAAATAAGGGACGAATTTAAAGATTACTTTTTTAATTAAAAAAACTTGTCATTTTAAAATTTTCTCCCAAAAAAAATAAATTCCTTGCCTTTGTTTTTTTACTATTTCCCCCTTCTCTCATCTTTTCTTTTCCTGCCCACCCTTTAAAGGAGGAAAGTGCCTGGTGATTGGAAATACCTATAAAGCTGTGAGTTGGGGCTGCAGCCTTGTTAGCTGGTTGAGCAACAAAAACCTTAAAGTTCTGGGGGGGGGGCCTATTCAAAGATAATATTCTTCACTGGGGCGTCCTAAAATTTGGGATCGCCCTCGATCTTTCTTTCTAGTTTTTATAACGTATATTTTTGCCCATTATGAAAACTATGCTTTTAAGCCTAAATGATTATATAATATAATTGGAAAAAGGGGTTTCAGGTTTGGGGAAAACCCATAGAGAACATTGGGCCAAGCATAAAGGGCTTGGGGCAAAACAAAACTTTTCCCCTGTTTATGACAACTGCAGCTAATTTAAAGTTGTTTGTTCCCTTTAAACCACGACGCTTTTTTCGCCCTTTCTGTGACTCATAAAGGGGGTTTGGTGGCCCACTAAAAATCACCAAGCTCCATGAAAAACAAAACTCACAACACAAAAACCCAAAACCTGTGGTGGGGGCCCGGGGGCCCCCCAAGGAGAAAATTCGCATGCATGTTATCATCATCGCAGGGTTTAAACTTCACGCCCTGGTTTTTTTTTCTGAGGGTTTTGTGGCTCATATGAATGGTGTGTGAAGAACCATGCTGATGATGAAAAACTGCATGCAAATTTACTTTTTTGCGTGGCCCTTCTCCCACGGGTTTGGGTTTTTATTTGTTGTGAGTTTTTTTTGCATGTAGTAAACTGTTTTTTGGTGGCCACCATCTCCCCTGATGAGTCCCAAAGGGACAAAAACGCGTCGTGGTTTTTAAGGGAAAAGATAGTTTCCCGTTGTCATCACAGGTGAAATTTTTGTTGCCCCCAGCCCTTCAGGCGAGCTAAATTTTCTCTATGTTTTTCCCCAAAACCGGCACCCCTTTCCCCCCAATCTATTTTTAACTACCCGGGTTGGGCCCTTTTTTCCTGTTTGTAACAACCATTCTTTCTAACATATAAACAACTTTTGACAGTTTGTAAATATATATATATATATATTCTAATCCATAATCCATAAAAATTTTTTAACAATTTTTTATACGTGGGAAAATTTAAAAAAAATAATATTTTACAGAAAAGTAATAAACGCCCCCTGATAGCTTAAGGTGTAAACAATACTTTGCTTGTCATGGGGCAAACGAAAAGACTTAATTCCAGTACATTACATAAAAAGACCCCAAAACCTTTTTTCTAGTACAGTTGTTAGCTTTTTTGTAGCAATGTATTTTTGTTTTGGGCCTAGATTTACACTTTTTTTTAAATGGCTTACACTCTGAATACTAGAGGGGATGTGGTGGGAAAACTCACATTCCCCCAAGTTTCTTGGCCATCCCCGTAACAATGAAGGCCATCGTGGAGGCTTTTTTTGCTGGGGTAAAAAGTTAAAGTTTTTCTTATCTCCTCGGGTATGTCTTTTAACAGTTTTTTAAAAATCGGGGCCCCTTTGTTTTTTTGCACAGTATAAAATTTTGTGGGTTCGGAATTGAATGTTTGGGCGTGCATTCGCATTGAGGGTTTTACACCCCAAATTTGGGCAACCCCTTCAAAAAAAAGGTTTTTTTAAAAATTCATTGTATATTGAGGGTATGATGTCAGATGTTGTGAAAAAAAAAATAGCATGTTTTTTCATTTCTCTGCGGGTTCAACATATTTCCATTGAAAGCCATCAAACAACTATTTTGGCTAAATACACCCGGGTTACACTAGGCGTCAAAAGGGGAAATCAAGGGGTCGGAAGAAAAACTACCTTTATTGACTTCGTCGTGATCATTTTTTTCGTTTTTTGGCTCGCTCGGGCGCTATATATTTAAAAAACTATTATTTGCCGACGTCATCCAAACGGGGCCGGGTGGAAACATGGCGGCCCATTTTACTTTAGCTTTTGGGCCCAAAGGGGACTTTAAACACGGGGCCCAGGGTGAAGTTTATATGAAAAACCAGGTTTCCGAACGTTTGCAAACTTAAGCGCAGGCTTATTTTTTTAGTGAAGAAGTCAATTAGGGCCCTTTTTTTTCAGTGACAAAAAATGGGGCAACCCGTCCCCCTTTCCCTGCTTTTTTGGGGGTTTTTTGGGTGGTGTGCCTTTAGACAAATTTTCCGAGTTTTGCCAACCCCGAGTGTGGGGTGGTGTGGGTTTAAAACCCTTTGGGATTTATTTCTAAAACCCGATTGTATCGGGAGGGAACAAATTAGTTCACAACATATTGAAAAACCCAAATTAATTTGAACTTGGAATTTGGATTGGGATTTGAAAGGGCTATATACCTACTAGTTATTCCCAAGTTGTAGTTTTTTTTCTTCAAGAAATCAAATTCGAGCCATCTTGACAAATGTGGCCAGAATGAAACTTTTCAAAATTTTAAACATAACCCAGGGGCAAATTTTTTTCCCTTGGGCCCATACGTATTAGTATACTATACTACAAAGTTGTTTTTTGTGTACAAGACAAGGATAAAAAAAAACACGGGCCCCAAAAATTTTTTATTTTTTGCAAAATTTGGAGGGCATTTTTTTTTGTTTTTATATAATGGGAATGCCCCCAAAACCCAAAATTTTGGGATTTTTTGATAAAAAAACCCTAAAATTCATATGCATTTCAAAAATACAAAGACCTTTTTGTGGGGAAGGGGAAAATGGGGCTAAATTTTTGTGGAATTTAAAAGGGCCGAATGAGTTTGTATTTAAAATTGATGATGTTTTTTTTTATAAAAAAAACTTTCAATCAACTTTAGTTTTTAATATAAAAATTTCATGATCTTGACAAAATTCCCTAAAATATCAATTTTTTATTTTTTTTTTGCACTTGACTAAAAAATAGTTGACGAGGTGGTTTTACCCCCCCCTGCCTCTTTTTCCCAAGTGCCTGGAGGATGTAAAGATTTTTTTCCCCAAAATTTTTGTTTTCCATCCTTTTTTTCGGGTTTTCTAGGGGCCCCAATCCGTTGTGGGTTGAACAACTCCCCCTTTTCATTCTGGATAAGAAAATTTACAATTAGTTTTATCCAAGTTTTAAACCGTACCTAGACCAATGATTTCCAACCATATAGGCTCCCCACAAAAAACTGTCACAACAAATTTCCCAATTATGTACATTGCATTATGTTTAGGGCCCCAAACAAGGGAATATTTTGGGTTTTGGGGCTATTTTAGGCCAAGGGAAGGTTTAAACCCCCTAGGTTAGCCCTAAAATTAAAGAAAATTTAGAATCAAAACCCATTTTTTTTTTAGGCTACCTTCTAAAAACAAAGGGTTTTTGGGGGGTTGTTAAATTTTTAGGTGCTGTCCCAAAAAAGGGCTAATAAATTTTTATCCTTTTTTGATGAAGGTCGAGAAATAAGATCTGGGAAATGGGGCTTTGGCCTCCCCTGACATTGAAAAAGGGTTTTTGCCCAATTAAAAATTTTACCTAAAGTTAGGGTTATTGGTTTTAAGCAGATTTTTTAAATTCATTCCAGTTCGAAGTTCAAAAACTTTTTTGGAAACAATTTTCGAGTTCAGTTTCGAAAACAAAAAAAAAAAAAAATTTTAAAAAAAAACAAGTTGTCCTTTCCCTCCTGAGTACCTTTTACCAGGTCCGGCCTTAGCCCTAAAAAAAGGGTTTTCCCCCTACCCTTCACCGTGCGCAGCACTCAAATCCGAATTGCCCTAAAGTCGGTTCGAGTTCTTTGGGTTTTTGGGGTCTCTTGATATACACACTCCGTTTTGCATTGAATTTTCAATCCATTTTCCAAAGGGATTTTGACATGAGTAAATTGCTTGATATAATTTCCCAATTGCATTCAATACTTTTCCCAAAAGCCCCAAAAAACTGCCTTGGGATTTGATTTCAGTGAATACCATTATAAGGCAGGCGGTGTTTATTACATGTTTACAAAAAAAATGACGTCTTTGGAGGCTTTAATAAAGACATTTTTGTTTTTATATTACGTAGCTGTAGGTAAAAAATACAAGTCCCATAGAATTTTCAAGTGTTATTCATAGAATTTTGTTTGCATCAAATTTAAACTGCCAAACAACAAATTTAATTCGAAAAAGAATAGGATTGGGAAGTCGTTTTTTAATTTTCCGTGAAATACACTTTTAAGTCAAACCGAATTTAACTCAAAACCCAATTCAAACAAAATTGGAAATTGGGTGCTTTTGGTTTTACGTAGTTTTTAAGGGTTTTGTATTGTATTTTAAATTTTATTTATTAAACCTTTGTTTAGTTTCCATACCCTTAAAATAATAAAATAATAAAATACTGAACATTTGAGTTTTAATTAATTTATAAAAAGGGTTTTCCCCAAAAACTAAAATTATAATTAAAAAATAATAAATAACAAAAGAAGGCCTGCAGAAAACGGCCAAAAAAAACCCTTTAAAAAACGCGTGCTTTTGGGGGAAGGGCGATCTAAAAATTTTCTCTTTCAGAAAATAAAATTTACTAGAAAACCTGGCCCTTTTAGTTCTTTCCTTAAACGAGTACAATCTTTGATATTCCTGATTTGTAACGGTCCCGAAAATTTTAAAGGTTTGTGCCCCCACACTGGGAAGCCCTTTTTTTTTTTCATTTATACTTACACTTTTGGGCCCTTAGTTTAAACCTTATTCCTAAATATTTAAATTATAAAATTTTGAATTTTCTAGGGGAAAAAAGGGGAAAAATTTTTTTTTGAAAAAAAAATTACTACTTCATAAAAGTATCACAGGGGAAAGGGTAAAATTTCTAGGGGCCCTTTTAAAGAGGTCTGCAGCTAGTCCGGGTACCGACTTAGTTATTGATCTTATGGGTTTCTTCTGTAAATAAAAAATTTTTTTTTCTGGCAGTTGATTCCCCCAAAGAGCAATTCCCTCAGTCATTACTTTTTCGTGAAATATGAAAAATACCGATCTTAAAGAGGTGTCGTTTTAACCCTTCGGTTGAAGTTTCTTAAGTATAAAACATTTCAGTTGCTAGTTTTAAAGGGGTAAGTTTTTTAATATGCAATTTCCAGCTTTTGTTACTATCTTTAAAAACAATCCTAAAAAAATTTGCATCTTTTGATACTGGAATTTTGTCCGAGGTGTTCCCCTTCCCGGGCAAATTTAAAAAAATTTTATCTACTTTAAAATTCGCTTTTGTTTTGGTTGAAATTTTAACCCCGTACCGTTTTCGCGTTTTGAGAGAAAGATCATTAAATTTTAAACCACTCGCATTTTCTTTTGTAAAATGTTGGGGTGATCGTTTCCAGTACTTCCCTCCCCTGCATGAAACTTTAAACACGATAAATTTAGTAGGAAAAATGTTGGCTGATCGTTCCAGTACTTTTCCCCCTTTTGCATGAGCTAAGACCGCCCACTGTCCCCTCCGCGAATTTGGGCTAAAAGGCCCGGCGGGAAAGGGACATTTTAAAGGTAAAACGGTTTTGTAAAGCAAAAATTTTAAAAATTTTTGGGGCCTAAAAAGGGGCCCCTGAGGAACTCCTGTCTTTATTGGGGCACCAATCTGACCTTACTTTTTTTCTTCCACATTCGCCTCCTTAAAATTTAAAATTTGCTAATATCGCACACTGTTTTCGTCAGCCAAAATAAACTGAAAACCCTTTCCGTGTAACAAAACCCCGTAAAACCCTTTTAAAAAACCATTTTTAGAAAAGGGTCACATGATTGAAAAGTATCAAAAGCTTTCGAAAGGTCAAAGAAAAAACCCGAGGCTTTCTCGCCTTTATCCCGAGATTTTAAAAATTTCCTCTGTAAAAAAAAAAAGGTGCTGTGAGTGTAGATTTTGCCTTTCAAAGAAACCCTTTTGGGTTGGGGGTTAAATTATTTTTATTTGTGGTTTGAAACTTTAGCCTCTTAGGAAATTTCTTTTTTTTAGCACTTTAAGAAAATTGGTAGGATCGATATAGGTCTATAATTTTTTGGACAAGTTTTGTCACCCTTTTTTAAAAAATAGGGGGTGGGTTTCCCCGTGATTTTAAAAACCCCTTTGGAAACAAACCCCGCCTGCAAAAGAGTTTTTGCATATTACTGTTAAGGGAAAAGCAACAGGGTTGGCCCCACGTTTAAAATTTTCCCTTTGATTAATTCCCGAAAAAAATCGACTGTTTTCCCTGCTTTTTTTTTAATTTTTTCTTCAACTTCTATCAACGACGTCGGTTTTAGAAACATTGATTTTTCTACAGGGGTACGTTTTAGGCCCTTAATTTTATTTAATGGCCCTGCTCAGTATTTATTTTGGGACTTGTCAAAAAAATTATTATTTTCTGCCCCAAATTCTATATGTTCTTTTTTTAAGATGTTTTGCTTTCCCCCTTGTGGCGTTTTGGGTAAAAGACCAAACCGGGAAAACAAAATTAAAATTATGCTTAGGAAGTGGGCTGTCTAAACCCCCTTTTTCCCCACGTTAAAAATTCCAAAGCAGTTTTAATTTATTGTGTGGGTTTTTTTATTTGGGGTTTTTCTAAATCTTTTCTTAGCGCCGTTTTTAAATCTTTGAAATATTTTTCTTTTAAAGTGTAAAACAGTTTTTTGTTGTTCGTTTGTCGGGGGTAATTTGTGGTTTTTTTTATATAGTCCCCTTTTATGTCGGCTGGGCGTAATAACCCTTTAGTTATCCCCCTCGAAAACATTTCTTTTTTCTGGTCTATTTTTTTTTTAAAAGGAAAAAGCTTGGGTTTAAAAAGGAAATTAAAAATTGGAATAAGCTTTTCAACCTGCGGTTTCTAGACATGTCGTAAATTTTCTACATCGTCCCCAAGTTTCATTCGCTAGCAAAGGGGAATAAAAACTGCAAATTTCTTTCGTAAAAAATGGGGAACTTTTTTTACACTTCGTTATTTAAAATCCCGATTTATTTATTTGGTAAAAGGTATGCTAGCAAATATAACCCTTTGGGTCCGAAAAAAATACCCTCAATTTTTGTAAAAGCCCCCGTTTTTTTGGGAACACTAAATGGGAAAAAATTTTCTATTTTAAAATTTCAGAAAGCGAAGTACATCTCGTTGGTGAAATAACCCAGTGGTTTTTAG
Organism: Sweltsa coloradensis; assembly: GCA_024449915.1. Lineage (NCBI taxonomy): Eukaryota > Metazoa > Arthropoda > Insecta > Plecoptera > Chloroperlidae > Sweltsa > Sweltsa coloradensis. Next base: position 44,904 of record JAMZAV010003499.1, read on the forward strand.
GGAAAAAATTTCAAGTAAAGTAACAAATTCATATTTTTTTTCTTTCTTTTGCCCAAAATTTATATTTTGGGATCCTTTCCCCATAAAAAAAATTTACTTGTTATTGCGTATAAATTTGTTTTAAAATATTTTCTAATTTTTTTTAAAAAAAGTTTCATTTTACCATCCGGGGGGTGCGGTAAATAGACACAATTACGTAATTTATTTTCCGGGAAACACCGCTTAAAACATTCAAAAAGTTTTTTCAGTCGATTTTTGATTCAGGGTCCTCTTTTTATTAAACGCATTGGAATATAATTTAAATTTTTTTTTTTTACATACAGACACCTCCCCTTTTTTACTACCTTCTACAAATAAACCCATAGGGGTTGGGGTAACCCATTTAAATGTCGCCCGGGCCCAAATTTCGCTCTTTGCGGGAAACAATGCCCCCTGAATGCATACGAACAGGTTTATCTTTTAATTCTTTTATAAAAATTTTTTTAAAACCGGAATGCAATTACCCCAAGGGCCCCGAATATTTACATTAAAAATATTAAAATTAAATTTTTTGGGCCCCCTTAAATTCCCTTTTACTTAGATTAACTTTTTTGTCTCCCCCTTTAAAATTTAAACGTTTCCCGAATGGGGGCTTTTCCTAGAGGTCTAAAACATTTTGCATTAAAAAAATTTGGGCCCAGGTATATGCCGCCTCTGTAATTTTTGAGTAAACCTCTCTGGGAGGCCCATTATGGCGAAACCCACATGTTCGGGGGCAAAAAATACTTAACTTTGGTTTTTGGGACACACCCATTCCCCCCCCAATCTGTCAAATTTTTTTACCTTGTCAAAGGTTTTTTGTCTCAAATTCATCTCTTAGATGATTTCCCCCTCACAATAAAGCCGAATGTTTATATTTTTCCCCGCCCCCATCTTAGCAGTTCATCCATCTGGACCATGACCCTTCTTTCATGCTTTGCCTTGAACCCCCAAAATTATTCGTGCCTGCGTGAATTTTTTTTTTTTAAAGATAACTTTTGGGTTTTAAATCCCTAATTCTCGTCTCTGGGTTTAATGTTTTCTTAAATTTACCCAACTCGAACTCCCGTAGACACCCACCCATTCACAAACCCCTTTTCTTCAACACTTTCTTGCCACTTTAATCATAGAGTCCCCCAAGAATAAGGGACTTTCCTTTACCCTTTGTAGGCCCTTCCATAACGTTAACGGGCTTTGGCCCGAATTTTATTGGGTCATTTTATTTACCATCGCGTGTTTTTGATAGAATCCTCTTGTATTTTTTTTCCTTTTCTTCCTTTTTATTTGCCCATAATTTTTTAAAGGTAACTGTTAGGTCTGAGGGGGCCTTGGGTTTTCAAATAAAACGTTGAGTTTTTCCATCTGTATTGAGATTTTTTTTCCCCTGCGCTCCCAACCCTGCGCATCTCCCGCCTCTAGATTGGGGTTAAACCCTTTTCCCTTAGTTTGGTTTTTTTCTTATATTGGTTTCCCAAAAGCTTTCCCTTTAAATATCCCTAAATTTTCCCCGTAAAGAGATGAATTTTTTTCTAATTTTTTTAAATTTTCCCTTACCCTAAATCTTCGAATTTAAACAGTTTGGCCTTTCCCTTAGAGAGCACTTTTTTTCCATTGTCACTACCGGAGGCCTTACAATCCACTCGCTAATGTCATCGTTTTTTTACTTAATTTACTTGTCTCCCCTTTTTTTTCTTGCACTGCAACTTTGAAAAACACTTTTGATGCAACCCCCCGCTCCCCAGTTCGTAAAATTTTTAAAGCCTTCAAACCCCTTTTCTCGAACACTTAGAACATTTTAAATCCCCTATTAGTTCCGGGGTCAAAATTTTGGGAGGTTTCCTCTGGCTGCCGCCATCTTGGGTTTACCATTTTCATTTTGGGGTTGGGTTAGCCCTTAAATAGTTGATCTGACCTCAATTTTCCCAGAAAATTGAAAAATTTTAAAAAAATTTGGGCAAAGGCAAAAAGGGGGAAAAAAAACACAAACCCAAAAAAGAAAAAGTGAGTGTCTGTTGGGCAACTGCCCTCAATGGTGCCCATTTATTTTGTAACTCACTTGCCTGTAAAAACAAGGCAAGAAAAACAAGTGGAAAAAAAATGTGGGAAAAATACAAAATTTTTAAAAAAGAGGGAAATTGTTGGTTTGGTTTTTCAAGGCGCCCTTTTTAGCCCAAAATAGGGCTCGCAGTTTAAAAAATAAAAAAAACAAAATCACGTTTGGGATTTCCCCCCGGAGGTAAAGTTTAAGTACGCCCCCGCCGTTCCCCCCTTGTCTCTGTGTTTTCGGGAAACCAAAATTCCTTTATGACGTAAAAGGGGATCCCCCACTTTAAAACAACAAGGATTGCAATGTAGGCTAATTACACAAGTCACAACTGGTATGCACATCAACATCTCAAATACACACACACTGAACATTCGCAGACTTGCAGCATTTGGGGCATGTGACACAATACCTGCTGGACACTTGGCATACGTATCCCAATTTCAAAATTTTAATGTAGGAACAAGTTTTCTTGGGAAACCAGTACTAGTTCAGTTGGTGCGGTCCAACTTTGGAAAAGTCGGTTAGGGGAGGAGGGGTGGGCCGAAGCGCTTATGTTTTACAATATTATTATTATCATTATTATTATTATTATTATTATTATTATTATTATTATTATTATTATTATTATTATTATTATTATTATTATTATTATTATTATTATTATTATTATTGGTGGAAAAAAAAATGGTGGAGAGGAAGGAGTTGGAGGATGTGGGAGTCTGGCAAGCTTAGTATCTACAGTTTCATGCCCTAGATAATGGTGAAAAACCACCACTCAACCCGACATAGTTGGAACTGAGTAGATGATATGATTATTATTATTTATTGTTTCATAGCAGTTGTCGAAAAAGTTTCCCCCGCTGGGCTTTTCCCAACTTTTCGACAACTGCTATGACATACTTTGTCCCTTAGCGGCTTATGCTAAAAACTTTATATTCATTATTATTATTATTTTTATTATTATTATTATTTATTATTATTATTATTATATTATTATTAAAACATCGCGCTTCTGCCCCCCCCCCCCCACCTACTTTCCCTTAACATCGCAATGTTAAAAGTGGACTGCCACTAAACTAGTACCGGGAAACTGCCCAGGTGAAATGCATGCCCCAAAACAGTGTCTTACAAGTACAACAAGCAGTTGAGCAAAGTGCAGGTTAGGGCTCAACCTTTTGCATTCCACCTGAAGAGACCCTCGGTCCCAACGGATTGAACCCAGGACCCTTCTCGAGTCTGCGTTGAGCTACATCTTTAAAACATTTTCCCAGTTGATAGGTTTACACCCACCATATGACCCAAGATTAAAGAATTATGACTGATTAATGATTTTTAAAAGACTGCATTGTGTGTAACTGAAAACTCTCTCGGTCATTAACGTGGCCGTACTAATGATGTTGACAAGTAGAATATTCCACGGTCTTTGGCGATAATCCGACTAGCATTTTCAAACGAGGAGGAATTAATTTTTTTTCCTCAAATTTCTTGTTAAAACCCAAGTACATACAATTAAAAATCATGCAAAATAAAATCTCAAAATGTGTTCTTGTGAATGACGTGATCGGTAATTTGACAATTGTGTGGGCCTACATATCAACACATGTAGGCCTAATATTTTACAGGCTAAATGCATTACCGTCACTAGGTTTCACAATTGACGATAACTCACTTCCGTCGTCGCAACATCGGCTTGTGAACCCGCCATATAATTGTGCCATTGCAACCCAATATTTGTTTAATAAGTAAAAACACAATAACTGTGTGGTAGTGATGATGTAAAGAAAATTCGAAAAAATGTAAATAACTTCATTTTCCAGATGTGAAAAAATGTGAAAAATTGCAATTTTCAAATGTGAAAAATGTGTGAAATTTCACAAATGGCTGGGACCACCCCTGAAAAAGGGCCAAGCTCATCTTCCCTTCCACATTTGCGCATTCTTAATTCATTAACGTACAGTGCCCCGTAAGAACATCCTTCAAAAGCTTGCCGAAATAGAATTCGGATGAACTTTTACGTTTAAATTAATAGTTGCAAATTCTATTTTGCCAAGCTTTACAAGAATGTTATTACGGGGCACTGTTCGTTTATGAATTAAGAATACGCAAATGTGGAAGGGAAGATAAGCTTTGCCCTTTCTTTGGATCTCATTATTTTTGAGTGTGTAAGGTTTGGCTGTACTTGAATTTTAACAAGTTTTTTGTATGCGTGGGTAATTAAATATAAGTTACATTGATGTGAATGAAGTTGTAGCCATGGGAACGGAACGGCAGAACAATTTAATTTGCAAGTAACAAATGGGCCCGGGGTAGAATTTTGCCCAGAGCATGGCTCTGCTAATCGTAAACGGCAAGGAAAAAGATAATAGTCCATCTCGCAATCGTCAGCTAGAAGGGGAGCATGTTACTTCCCAGAACTAGAGGCGAGCTCTGGCATTCGTCGTCGGGGACCTATCCCTTGACGACCTCCCAGACGCCGCCGATGAAGACAATGACAACACAACGATGATGACCGCGACGTGAGAACCCTCCCCCCCCCCGTGGCTGGTTCTGACCAGCATGTGAGTTCCTCCCCATATCCTATAGGCTGGAGTGGCGCTTACGACCTAACGGATGACGCGCACTTAATCCAATAAATTTTTTTATTTTTAAATTGTTTCTTAGATTTGTTTTCCGTGACCAGGTCATACACATTTCCCGTAATCTGTTTGTTACTCTCGTATAAAAATATATTCAAAAAAGATTTGCATCCTTGGTATGTATTCGGGTAATGTTCGGATTCGGGTAACCCGTGTACCCAATGCCATCTCTAATAATTTGTAAACTAAAAATTATTTTGGATGATTGAGTGGGTAATCAAGACCAACCAGATGACCCCAAAAATTGTAATGAATGTGAATCGTTTTAAAGTTGTGTAAGAAAAGCATATTTACCGCTTGGGGGTCAATCTCCACGGGGGGGGGGGGACTTCAGGGGTGTGGTTCCTTCAATTTGTGGTGCGACGATGGGTGGGGGGACTTCAGGCAGGTGGTTCCCTTCAATTTGTGGTGCGACGATGGTGGGGGGACTTTAGGGTGTGGTTCCCCTTCAATTTGTGGTGCGACGATGGGTGGGTGGACTTCAGGCGTGTGGTTCCCTTCAATTTGTGGTGCGACGATGGAGACAGGGACAAGGGGGGGCAAGGCTTCCATCTCCGGTCCCTCTTTATCAGAAGAGGGTGGCTTGGGTGCCGTTGCCGTTGCCGTTGCTGGTCTAAGCTTACGCCCCATGCTCCCGGCTGCCGTCGACTAGAAAACAAATCAGACAAACATTGTAATGTGTACTCTAGCTCAGCTTCTCCCACACCACGGGTCGGGACCCAGTTGCTGGGTCGCTAGGGATTCGAGGCTGGGCTGCGGGGTGGTTCCATTATAACTAACAGGACGATTTTAATTCAGATTTGTTTTGACATTGTTAAAAAACAAAAAAATGAATAATAAGTTGAGAGTTATAACAACCTGTTGTGGATGCCAATGTCAGGGAAACTGTAATAGTAAACATTGTCACAACATTTAAATTGTTGTCCTCCTTTATAAATCAGTTTTTTTAACTTAATAGGATAGACATTAAATAAATAAATACATACTTAATACTGCATCAAAATTATTCATAGGCATGTGCCTACAATGTTTTAAAACTTAGTCATAGTGCAATTTTTTGTGTGAGAATCTATAGGCCTTTGGTGATTGTACTCAATATCAATAACACAACTGGTATCAGTCTAGAAATTTTCAAATTTCATCAAGATCAGAGTAGTTTTTTGACCGACAGAGGACTAAGAAAGCAATTTAAAATAAACATCATAAAAGTGCAGTCGTGGGCAAAATCATTCAATATAACGAACCTAAAAAGCTGAGACACTTGTCAAAATGGAACTAGTCACAAACTTGTTCTTCTTAAAATAGGAACTTACAAATCCATAAAAAATAACAAAAAATAACTCCAAATTTATTTGTCCATTCTCAGAAGAACAGAAAGTCACCAAAACCAAGCTAATTTGAGATTTCAATGTGTATTTCAACCATTAAAGTGTTCAAGAAGAGATTATTGTACATTTTAATTTTTACTACTGAATTTGTCAAAATCACAACAGCTGCTGTATGAACTTTTTAGTAAACGTTAAATCTGTTACAAGTTCATGATACTGGAAAGGGAATGCATTTCCCCAAAATTTACTTAGGAGGGAACTCAATTGATTGAATTAGAAATGTCTCTGCCATTGTTTTAAAAAACAATGCAGGTCCAAGTACAGATTTTGAAAGTTGCCTGTAAATTTTGTCAAGATCGGAGTAGCCGTTTGACTATATAGTATCATGCGAAAAACACAAACAACTACCATCCAAGCTCTGTTTCTCCTCGGAAAGTGAAATTGACATCTCGCTACGCGCATCATGCACTCAAGAGAGTGATATACCATTGTATATATCGTGGAAATTGCTTGATTGGAAAGGCCTACTGTCAGCTGATATTTCTTAGCAGCTTCAAATTACTTCCTAAATATGTTCACAGATTACAGCCTAGCACAACAGTTAATGATAGTGTTTATGAGACTGCTCAGCATTGTTTTAAATGCAAGAATAATATTTTGTTGTCGTCGTTACTGGGGTGTACGCCTACACGGTCTAATATAGTCGTACAAATGACAAATTGTGTATTTTGAGCCAGGTTGCAAAGTTTTTATATTTTGTATAACTGGGTCGCTACTAAATTAGTTTGGGAAATGCTGCTCTAGCCAATAGAAAAATGTTATTTTACATTTACCTTGCACATTTTATATCCCAATAGGGGCAATAAAAGCAAATTTTTTTTTAGATTTGGTATACAAAACGTTTTGAGTGGCAAAATACTGGTTGGTTGGTATATTTATTTATTTAGCTTTGCAAACGGTGCACAGATAAGTACACTAGCAAGAGAAAAATTTTTTATAGTAGTGTTTATCAGTTTTGTTTGAATTGCAATTTTTACATATTTAAAATAATACTTTTATTTGAAATTTTTTAAAACAATACTTTTCTAATAACTTGGGCCATATATGTCGGAAATAATACAATACCTTCTCCAGTAAATGTCCATCTCTTCTGTGTCGAGCTTGCAGAACATCACGCTCCAAGGCTGCTCTCAAATGATTCGCAGCCCGTTGGGCCTCCCTCCGTTCCTGAAAAGGAAATACAAAGACATAAGTGAATGAAAGGAATAGAGTGACGTTTCCCCACAGGCGGAGAAAGTGCTCCCAGTTCCGGTGAAACACTGGGGCAAAGGCTCTAGCTGCTGTTGTCCGGGTGATACCAATATACCAATACTATAATATATATATATATTATAATTTAGAAAGATCTTTCTAAATTCTTTCTATTCATTTGGTTTTGATGGCCTGCTTTGTTATTTTCTTTTTGTTAGTGTGTTTTGTTTTGTTATTGTTTTTAATTTCAGTTTTGTAATTTAATCTCTTGAAAAAGGAACTCCAATCTGAGTTCCGAAACGTTGAGTAGCAATTAAACTCAAGGAGTGGCGTAAACCGAAAAAAACACTATTATTTCTAAAAATAAGTTAACATATATATATATATATGTGTGTGTTTAACTTTGGTTTTATAGAAGGCGACTATGACGTTGATATGTTAGTACTTTAGACAGAAATTAAAAAAGTGACTATGTATATTTACTACAATTCAGAAATTAAAAAAGTCCGCCCCAACCAGGAATCGAACCACGGATCTCCCACATTCCAGGTGGACGTCTTAACCACTAGACCATCAGGACGGGTACATTTTAATCTCTGAATTGTAGTAAATAAAAACAATTACACCCACGGGAGTGTTTCCCGATCAATCAAATCGAGAAATATGTATATATAGTTGGTAAGAGCATGGCCCGGAAAGCCAAGGTCCTGGGTTCGATCCCCGGTGTCGTCACTTTTTTAATTTCTGTAACATAACAGCGTCATAGTCGCCTACTATAAAACCAAGGTTAAACATATATATATATGGATTGTTGTAGGTTTTCGCGGCCCGTCATAGGATAAAAAAAGGATCTTGGGTAAAACCGCGTCGAAAATAAGGTGAACCAGGGCAGAACCTGGGCGTCCACCGACGTTTCGTCTGTACTACGTCAGACATTAGGGCTATATAAGGCGGGCGCTGCGTGCTTGCCAGCCACTGTGACTCCAACCTCCGTAGAGTCACAGTCAACCTTGATAATGTCTGACGTAGTACAGACGAAACGTCGGTGGACGCCCAGGTTCTGCCCTGGTTCACCTTATTTTCGACGCGGTTTTACCCAAGATCCTTGTTTTTATCTTAATATATATATGTAAGTACTTTAGATAGAAATTAAAAAAGTGACTACATATATATATATATATATATATATATGTTTTGTTGTAGGCTTTCGTGATTCATGGTTTATGTTAAGTTATACTTTACGGAAATAATCACGCTTTATTGGATGTTTAAAACAAATATTTTATTAAAACTTCAACGTTTCAGAAGACTAGGCTTCCATTTTCAAGAAGAGTTCTGCTTTGGCGCAACATGTGAAGAAAAAGGGTCATTCGATAGACTTTGAAGGAATGAGGTCTCTTGCCATGATCAGCCATCTGACTAGCCGTATCGTCAGAGAGGCAGTAGAAATTGAAAAACGCCCTCATAACTTGAACAAGCGAGATGATGGCAAACGTCTGGCCCAGTCTTGGAAGCCTGTTTTGGCAAATAGATTGGTGCCTGAAAACCATAAAACAGATAATCCAGACTCTGCGCTGGATACACATGGTCCAAGAGTCGTACCAACAGTTGACCAGAATCCTCCTACAAGAATGTTGACAAGAAGTCAACATTTAAGTCCTACAATTTCCAGCAATTCTACAACATCAGTTGAAGAACAGAATCAGCCTGTGAGAAGGGTGACTAGAAGTCAAGCAAAGCGCTTAGCACAGTGATGTGGTTAAAAAGTTTTCACTGCACCTGATTTGCTTTTGTACTTACTATTTGGTTTGCCTTTGTAAGGCGGTTAAGTTTGTTTATATTTTTATTGTGTTGCTGATGTTTTGTTTTATTGTTTTATACCAACTCTTCTTGAAAATGGAAGCCTAGTCTTCTGAAACGTTGAAGTTTTAATTAAATATTTGTTTTAAACATCCAATAAAGCGTGATTATTTCCGTAAAGTATAACTTAACATAAACCATGAATCACGAAAGCCTACAACAGAACATTATTCGCCTCTACGGGGAGGAAACATATGATAAAGTGAGAATGTTTGGGAAACTGCGTTGCAAGAAGGAAAAGATGTTATGTGATCTTAGTTTTCTTCTACGTTGCAGATACCACAAGGTAATCCCAAATTTTCTTAGGTTAAAATTTTGTAAAACTACACCAGCCACTACGAGAATTCTTAACAAGGCCAGTCTTGGTCTCCTTCGTGACTGCATTTCTGACGCATATCGCACACTTAATCACATTTCAAATCATCTTCTTATCATTCACAATTATTTAAGTGAAACATTACATCCTGTTCTTTTCGATAAGTTAGACTACATGACTATGTGTCGAGCTATGGATAATGTTGAAAAAGCAAGGACTCGACAGCAGAACAAGTTCGTTAAGCTCCAACACCAAACCACTCCTGTCGCTACTCACAACAAACTAGACCCTGACAAGGTTGTAGCAAATTACTCTTCTATACAGCTTAATGAAGCAAGCAAATCTGTTCTAAGCAAAGGCTTCAACTTTGCGGTTGCTCCACATAAGCTCCCCGTAGAAAGAATTATTTGTGGCGTAGAAACTGCAATTATGGGTCTACCTGATGCAACAGCAGAAGAGATAAGACAAGATACGTCGTCTATTCTTAGAAAAGCCAAGCCTCCCGCTAACAACATTACAAAAGAAGAGTCTCAAGCTATAATACAATTAAGAAACAATCCGGACATCATCATCCTTCCTGCCGACAAAGGAAATGCCACAGTAGTTATGGATACGGTTGACTATAGGAGTAAAATGGCTATTATTTTAGAAGATCCTACTTATGTTCCTACTGAGCATAATCCGACGGTTTACTTAGAAAAGAAGACTAAATCTCTTATTGTTGAATCACCCATTGACCCACAGGTAAAAAAGTATCTAATACCTAGGGAAAAGTCATCCCGAATTCCACGGCTGTATGGTCTTCCAAAGATCCACAAAGCTAATCTACCATTGAGACCGATTGTCAGTGCTGTAGGGTCACCGACGCAGGCTCTGGCAAAGCATCTTGCCAATTGCTTACAGCCTTTTACAGAAGATGCTAAATCGTACGTTAAAAACTCAGTCCACTTCATAAGTCTACTGGAGAATATAACATTAGATCCAGGAGATATACTTGTAAGTTTCGACGTAGTATCCCTGTTCACAAAGGTACCAGTAGATGAAGCCATGAAAATAATTGCGGAAAAGTACCCAATCTCGAAACACATTGTCGCCTTGTCTCAACATTGTATGTCTTCTACTTATTTTATTTATGAAGGACAATTCTTTAAACAAGCGAAGGGTGCACCGATGGGCTCTCCACTCTCACCAGTTGTTGCAAACTTGTACATGGAAGATTTCGAGACCCGAGCCCTTGAGTCATCCATACATAAACCAAGAGTTTTCCTGCGATACGTCGATGATTATTTTGCCATTTGGCAACATGGCGAAGAAGAGCTACCTAGTTTTTTGGATCATCTTAACTCTGTACATCCTGACATTCAATTTACAATGGAGGTTGAAGTAGATGGAAAATTGCCGTTTCTTGACACTTTAATAATCCGGAGACCTGATGGGCGCCTAGGTCATACTGTGTACAGGAAGCCAACTCATACCAATAGGTATTTGCAGGCCTTTCACATCATCACCCGTCACAACTTCGTTCAATAGCTTTTACTTTGGCTACACGTTCGCGACGAATAACCGACGTTGAACATTTGGAAGAAGAAGGTTCTGCCTTACGTGGAGCACTGTTTAGTAATGGCTTTCCAAACCGGTTGTTTTACAAGGCTTGGAATAGAAAAACAAGAGCGGAAATACAACTTGCTTCGGTAGACGTCGAGCCATCAGTTCAACCAAGAGCTACTGCATATTTGCCATATGTGAGAGGGACAACAGACCGGATCGGCCATATACTAGCTCAAGAAAACATCAAGACGGTTTTTTCAACAGACAGGACCCTGGGTAAAATGATTGGTGGTCCTAAAGATAAGATACCTTTGGAGGGTTGGGGCGTCTACGAGATCCCATGTGCAGACTGTTCCCAGACTTATATTGGCCAGACAGGGCGAAACATGTCAATGCGCCTACAAGAACACATGCTTGCAGTCAACAAGCTGGAAACCACTTCTGCTTTGGCGCAACATGTGAAGAAAAAGGGTCATTCGATAGACTTTGAAGGAATGAGGTCTCTTGCCATGATCAGCCATCTGACTAGCCGTATCGTCAGAGAGGCAGTAGAAATTGAAAAACGCCCTCATAACTTGAACAAGCGAGATGATGGCAAAAGTCTGGCCCAGTCTTGGAAGCCTGTTTTGGCAAATATATTGGTGCCTGAAAACCATAAAACAGATAATCCAGACTCTGCGCTGGATACACATGGTCCAAGAGTCGTACCAACAGTTGACCAGAACCCTCCTACAAGAATGTTGACAAGAAGTCAACATTTAAGTCCTACAATTTCCAGCAATTCTACAACATCAGTTGAAGAACAGAATCAGCCTGTGAGAAGGGTGACTAGAAGTCAAGCAAAGCGCTTAGCACAGTGATGTGGTTAAAAAGTTTTTACTGCACCTGATTTGCTTTTGTACTTACTATTTGGTTTGCCTTTGTAAGGCGGTTAAGTTTGTTTATATTTTTATTGTGTTGCTGATGTTTTGTTTTATTGTTTTATACCAACTCTTCTTGAAAATGGAAGCCTAGTCTTCTGAAACGTTGAAGTTTTAATAAAATATTTGTTTTAAACATCCAATAAAGCGTGATTATTTCCGTAAAGTATAACTTAACATATATATATATGAATATAAGGTTTTATGCATAAGCCCGCTTCAAGGACATAGTTATTGATTCATAGTAGTTGTCGTAAAAGTTTGCCCTGACTGGGGTTCGAACTCAGAACCTCCAGCTTAACGTGCCATAGCTCTACCAATTGAGCCACCAGGACTACAGGTTCTGAGTTCGAACCCCAGTCGGGGCAAACTTTTACGACAACTGCTATGAATCAATATTATATATACATATATGTTAGTACTGTTTGTAGTTCAGATGAGACTGTGGGACTGTGGTTGGGGATTTGGAAATTGGCTCTTGTGTTATGAAAATGGACAGAGGCTCTAATGTCTAGTACATTCAACACCTCAAGACTGTGGAAAGAGATGTGCATTTAAACAGGCAAACATCAGAGCTACTTTACAAGAGTGTAGCCCTAGCTCCAAGTGCCTCCAGGAAACACCAGTCGTAATGCAAATTGCAGAGTTTTGGAGGATGAATATTTAGGTTTTTGAATTCTCCACAATATTATTAAGAAGACTTTTGCAGGCCGGATCAACATTGTTGAAATTGTATACATTAGGCAGCGTAAAAACATTTTATTGCCGTTTCAGCCCAAACTGAGTCCTCAGAGAAACAACTAGTAAAATTATAAGCCTACCCAGGGGAGGGCCTCGTCTTGGCTTTAATTTTGCTAGTCTTGCACCCACTCACTTTGGGTTGAAACGTCAAAACACATGAAAATATATTGGCAAAATGTTCCAATCAATAATTAATAATGATGGAAATGAGAAAATATGAGTCAACTGTTGAAGTTTTCTCAAGGTAAAATAGCCACTTGTCGCTCTAGTTTCACCGCAACATTAACACTAGATTGAGTAACAATAAAAAACTCTAGAGCAAAAAGGCTTACCTCATTTGTTTTGGCCTCTCTAATACGTTTAGCCAACAGGCGTTCCTTTTCCAAATCGTTTCGTTTTTTATGGGCCATTTGGTCCGCCTTTTTTTTCTCCCTCTCCTCTTCTCTCTCGCGTAAACGAAGTCTTTCGAGATTTTGCGCTTGCCGAAACGCCTGCGGGCAACAAAGAGGACTTCTCTATACTCTTTTTTTTCCAAGTCATCACTTGAGTACCAGTATATACAACAACAAAGATGCATATTAATTCTGATCGGAAAAGCTTGTGCCGCCGTAAACTTGCGTAACTTCCTTGAAAGTTGGCGAGGGTCAAGTCAAAAGTAGTGTTTTGTCAAATCATTTCTCTCTAGTGGTACATGGTCAATTTTTTTAGTCAATTTTTAAGTTGATTGGTTAAGTTTACCTGTCCCATAACCTGATTGGTCAATAGTGCGAGTTTGCATTTATAAAAAAATAAATCAACATTTGTCATTTGGTGCCTGTTTGGGCACAACATTCCAGCCCTGGCACGAGACATTCCCCAGCCGTCATGTGATGCAAAAATTTGTTGAGTGTTTCAATGGGGGGACTGAGGTAGCCTACATGCCAATTATGGGTGGGGAAAGTGTTAAACATTCTCAAAATCACTTTTTCTGCATATTATTAGTGTATAATCTGACCATGGACATTACAATAAATAATATTACTTGGAATATTGAAATTGTTAAGTTTTAGATAATGACATCACACCCATGATTTGAATAAAAAGACAGACAATCCCTGCACACTAACATGCATTGTAGAATTAAGGGCCAAGCTTATGAACTTGATTGTCCACTCAAAGTGCATAAACTCTGCTTCGTTACTTAATTGTAAAACTTGTCAAAATAAATTTGCACAATTATAAAGCAATACAGTAGTTGTAAATAAAACTATGCCAAGCTTTGCATTGATGAAGTTACGGGGCAAATTGAAATTTGTATAATTATATAGAGAGCACAATCAAGTACATACGCTTGGTATTTCTTCAATGCATTTTTTATTGTGCAGGGCTTAGCTGTCTTGGTGTGTAAGTATTTGGTATGAGTGGTATTCTTACTCTAATAGGAAACCCCAAACCCGCGTTGTTAGTCGAGTGAGCGAGCCATTTGTCGAGTATTCAGTAGCAAACCTTTCCCCCCCTACTCAAGGCTGGATCCACACGAGTTTCCTCCCTAGCCTATCATAGGCTGGAGTTTGGGGCATTAGGCCTTTCAGTTGACGCGCCCTTATACCAACGAAACTCAAAAACCTATTGTTTTTTACCTTTATATCAATCAACTTAAATGCAAATGTTTCCGGGAATTTAACACATGACTCGCTCACTCGTCTAACAACGTCTTTGGTGTTTTCCTAGTCTAGTTGGTTAAGGCGCTTTTATACCCGGAATGTGGGAGGCCCGGGTTCAAACTATGGTCAAGATATATTTTGTTAAGTTTAGCTTTGAAATGCATACAATAGGCCTACTAAAGAAAACATTGCCAGTTCGAAATACATTTAAAGATTGCAAGGTTTACTCAATCTCCCAGCTCGGAATTTTGTGGAACTTTGAGTGGCGTGCAAGATTCAGTGCACCTTGGTCACTGCAATGCATTCACACACCAAACATTCAATAAAAAAATTTTTTTCTTCAGAACAAAACCACTATCGTTTAATTAAACTTTACGAATTTGCCACTCGAGTAGGCCTTAAGAATTTATTCGAGAATGCTGCTTGAATCTGTGTCGACCCGAATGAACCTTGACTAATTTTACCCACCTCTCTTTCAGCTTTTGTTTTTTTTTCTCTCTGGCCCCAGTTGCCTTCACTAATGGGCTCTTCGGGCGGCGTGGCGTTGCTCTAGGTGGCTGAAGCAGCTGGACAAAATAACGAAGAGATCTAATTTAGTATTATTTCGAGACATGGGATAAAATATCATAGAATGTTTAACTCTGTTAAGTCATAATGTCATAGAGCTTCCTCTGTTAGTTTGATGGCAGTCTCGGCAAAGTCTCGTTCTTAGAGGTGGTTGCCATCTTTTGTGTGATAGATGCGAGGTTATCTATAAAGATTTTTATCGCCCTATTTTGGATAATTTGGAGCTCTTTGATTAGGTATTTTGGCACTGATGAACTGTATGAGAGTGAAAGCAAATTAGTCATGAGATATGATAATTTGTATCAACTTACACCAGAGCCAGGAGGAGGACAGGAGTCTGTGGGCTCCTCCTCCCTGGTGTCGGTGTCCATCCCCTCCTCCGCGAGGAAGTGCGGTCCGCACTCCATCTCCATCTCTTCCCCGCTGAGACACACTTCTTCTTCCCGAAGGAAGTGCGGAACGCCGCCCCCCCCCCATCGAGGCCCATTTCCTCATCGGAAAACAACACTGGGACGTCGGGTCCCATGTCCGCCATGATGTTGTTTCCTGAAACAGGAGTACATTCTTTTTTAGAAATTTGCGTAAAATTATGCAATTATTAATTGCAGCCTGCTTGTACAAAGTAACATGAGTGCATGGACTAAACTCTGCCTTCCTCAGAACTTCCTCTGAGGCTACTTGAAAATATGGTGTGCTACATCATGTGATCATGTGCATTATCTTATTTGTATTTGTATTATTATTTAGTCATATTTCCCTAAAATATTCTGTATGTATACATTGTATTACAAATTAAATTTAGTCTGCAATAAATACTAGGAAGCTTCGCAAACTCTTTTTTCAGTTGCGTTGATGGATGAGCTTTTTTGTAAGTTTTTAGTTTGCGTGGGATCGAACCAGCTACCACACGAACCAGATTTTTGTATGTAAATATTTTTTTTCTCAAATTCTTTGTTAAAACCCAAGTACATGCAATTAAAAGAACACACAAATAAAATCTCAAAATGCGTTCTTGTGAATGACGTGATCGGTAATTTGACGATATATAGGCCTGCATATCATAACACATGTTGGCTTCTATTCTACAGGCTAAATGCATTACCGTCGCTTGGTTTCACAATAGGGAAGGCTCACCAGTTTCAGATATGAGCGTTGGTGTACAGAATCAGTAGATATTCACTTAAAAACACCATTACCGTAGTTTATAACAATCCAAAGTAAATACTTTCTATTCCACAGTGGTACAAAGTTTTACGTTTTCTCTTTATCGCGCTTTTATTGTGAAAAGATGAACGACGTCATAACCCTAAAAACATTGTAGGTTATGAATGAAATTGACCACGGTCTTCTAGATCACGAAGAAAAATTCGCCGCGCGGCCATTCACCACCTCGTGTTAAAACAATAGACCATTGTTGACATTTCCTTTATAAATATTATCATAAAACCATTTATCATTAAAAATGTATACACAAATGTGCAAATGTTATATATCTTATTATACAAATTATTGTTTATTAGTATTTCTTAATCATACTACAAACAATATTAATTCCAAAAGTGCTTCTAGAAGTAACAAAATTATCAAAAATGCTGTTCTTTCAATGAGCACACGGTGATTGGTTGTAGGGTCATGTTAGGGTTATGATGTACTGCCCTGTTTTTCCCGCCATTATTACGCTAAAACTTTAAGCTCACTTTTATGTTTGAAAATATTTTTTTAAATAACGAAAATTTTATATTTGTGTAATCAGAACCTAGCCCTGAATATAATAGAATAATAAAAAAAACTTTGTGAGACTTCCCTATTGACGATAACTCACTTCCGTCGTCGCAACATCGGCTTGTGAACCCGCCATAATTGTGCCATGCAACCCAATATTCGTTTAATAAGTAAAAACATAATAACTGTGTGGTAGTGATGATGTAAGGGAAATTTGAAAAAATGTGAATAACTTCAATTTACAGATGTGAAAAAATGAAAAGTACGTAAAATTTCACAAATGGCAAGACCTCCCCTGAAAAAGGGCCAAACTCATCGTCCCTTCCACATTTGCCCATTCTTAATTCAAACACGTAACACCATCCTTGAAAAGCTTGTCAAAATAGAATTTGCATGAACTCTAACGTTTAAATTAATTGACAAAATAGAATTAGGATGAACTTTAACGTATAAATTAATAGTTGCAAATTCTATTTTGCCAAGCAAGCTTTACAAGAATGTTATTACGGGGCACTGTTCGTTTATGAATTAAGAATACGGAAATGTGGAAGGGAAGATAAGCTTTGCCCTTTCTTTGGATCTCATTACTTTTGAGTGTGTAAGGCTTGGCTGTATTTTTACAAATTTTTTGTATGCGTGGGTAAATAAATATACATTGATGTGAATGAAGTTGTAGGCTAGCCATGGAAACTGCCCAACAATTCAATTTGCAAGTAACAAATGGGCCCGGGGTAGAATTTTGCCCAGAGCATGGCTCTGCTAATCGTAAAAGGCAAGGAAAAAGATAATAGTCCATCTCGCAATCGTCAGCTAGAAGGGGAGCATGTTACTTCCCAGAACTAGAGGCGAGCTCTGGCATTCGTCGTCGGGGACCTATCCCTTGACGCCCTCCCAGACGCCGCCGATGACGACAATGACAACACAACAATGATGACCGCGACGTGAGAACCCTCTCCCACCCCGTGGCTGGTTCTGACCAGCATGTGAGTTCCTCCCCATATTGTCATGTTTGGGGTAGTTCCTACCCTTGTTACTGGTACTACATGGTCTGTTTCTTATGCTAAGTGATTTGGAATCGTTTGTTGACAATAATGATGATTGAGACACTTCATTAAACAAGTTAAGTTATTATAACATGGTCGGAATGTGCAGAGTGGCGATTACATAATTCTATTGGGAACATGAAAGTTATTTTTTTTAATAAAAAAGAATGCGACCTTTCAATAACAAAAAGATTGCCGAGTAGTGTGACGAGGTTGAGGGGAAGGGACTTCGGCCTAGAGACGTACAGACTGGAGCCCTGGGGGGGGAAAGCCCGAGAAGAGTCTGGGGGAAAGTTTCTTGGTGGGCGATGTGCGATCTGATCGGGGAGTAACATTCTGACCAGCAAACACACAAGTTGTCTCCGGGGAAGAGTTAAATGTGTTTCCGACAAGGGCATTAATAACGTTGGGTAACAAATGGAGTTGAACACAAAGACCTGAAGGAAGAACAATAAGAGAGCGAGTCAGGAGTGCCAGGAGTCCGGGCGAGCCGAGAGGCGGCAGCCGACCCAAGTGGCGAAGAGTGAAGATCTGGGGCGAGTCATCCAGGGGTCCGGGTTCGAGACATCGTCACTGACATACCAGGGTCCAAATGGAATAGTGTAAGCTAAATGATTTCATTACAGTAATGCCAGTGAAGTCAGGGGACACGAACTCACGTTCAGTCGGGTAGGATGCATGCACCCAGCTGATAGGCAAGATTAGGTATCAAATTGTTAAATACATGTGCCCCCTTCTTTTGTTGAACCATGTTCTTGTTCATGTAAACCTCCTAACACATGTCTAGAAGTCATCCCCCCGGTTTTATACCTATCGATCTCGGTCACCGTTGGGAAGATTAGCCTGTGTAACAAATAACAGCTACGTTCCCCAAAACAATAGTTACTTTGGTAAATAACATCCACACCAAAGGGCTAATCAACCTCTCAACGTGATAGGCTTGAGCGGTGCATTACGAGTTACGACCTAATGGATGACGCGCACCTAATCCAATTAAACTTTTTTATTTTTAATTGTTTCTAAGATTTGTTTCTGTGACCAGGCTATACACATTTGCCGTAATCTAGTTTGATACTCTCGTATAAAAATATGCCCAAAAAAGATTTGCATCCTTGGTATGTATTCGGGTCATGTTTGTGTTCGAGTAACCCGTGTACCCAATGACATCGCTAATAATTTGTAAACTAAATATTATTTTGGATGATTGGGTGGGTAATCAAGACCAACCAGCTGACCCGAAAATTTTAATGAATGTGAATCGTTTTTAAGTTGTGTAAGAAAAAGCATACGTAACGCTTGGGGGTCAATTTTCACGTGGGCGATGGGGAGGGGGGCTTCAGGCGGGGGGTTCTCTTTGATTTGGGGGGGGGAGACTTCTATCTCCGGCTCCTCTTCATCCGGTGGCTTTGGTACCGTTGCTGTTGCTCTTGGACGCCTCATGCTCCCGGCTGCCGTTGACTAGAAAACAAACAGACAAACATTGTAATTTGTACTCGAGCTCAGCTTTTCCCAAACCACGGGTCGGGACCCAGTTGCTGGGTCGCTAAGGGTTCGAGGCTGGGTTGCGGGGTGGTTCCATTATATCAAATTGGACGATTTTAATTTAGATTTGTTTTGACATTGTTAAAAAACAAAAAAATGAATAATAAGTTGAGAGTTATAACAACCTGTTGTGGATGCCAATGTCAGGGAAACTGTAATAGTAAACATTGTCACAACATTTAAATTGTTGTCCTCCTTTGTAAATCAGTTTGTAACGTAATAGGATAGACGTTAAATAAATATTTAAATACTTAAAACTGCATCATTCATAATTATTTATAGGCCTGTGCCTACAATGTTTTAATACTTATAGTCACAGTGCAATTTTTTGTGAGAGAATGTTCTTGTTTTGACGCATGGACCGTGTTTGACGTCTTTTCTTTTATGCCTAAACCCTATTGGACTAGAAGTAGAATAGGGCGACTGTACTCAATAACAATAACACAACAGGTATCAGGCTAGAAATTTTCAAATTTCATCAAGATCAGAGTAGTTTTTTGACCAACAGAGGACTAAGAAAGCAATCTAAAATAAATGTCATAAAAGTGCAGCCTTGGGCAAGTTCTTCAATATAACTAACCTAAATAGTTTGAGACACTTTTCAAAATGGAACCAGTCACAAACTTGTTCTTCTTAAAATAGGAACTTACAAATCGATAAAAAAAAATGACAAAAAGATCTCATAAGGTATTCGTCCATTCTCAGAAGAACAGCAAGTCCCCAAAACCAAGCTAATTTGAGATTTCAATGTGTATTTCAACCATTAAAGTGTTCAAGAAGAGATTGTTGTACATTCTAATTTGTACTCCTGAATTTGTCATAATTACAACAGCTGTTGTATGAGCTTTTTAAGCTACTTTTTTTTTTAAGTTCTTGATGCTGGAAAGAGAATGCGTTTCCCCAAAAGTTATTTAGGAGGGAACTCAATTGATCGAATTAGAAATGTCTCTTCCATTGCTTTAAAAAACGAAGCAGGTCCAAGTTCAGATTTTGACAGTTGCCTGTAAATTTCGTCAAGATCGGAGTAGCCGTTTGACTATAGTATCTTGCGAAAAACACAGTACACACACACTACCATCCGAGCTCTGTTTCTCCTTGGAAAGTGAAATTGACATCTTGCTACGCACATTATACACTCAGAGGGTGAGATACCATTTTAGATATCGTGGAAATTGCTTGATTGGAAAGGCCTACTGTCAGCCGATATTTCTTAGCAGCTTCAAATTACTTACTGTTTCTGGGACTGCTCAGCATTGTTTAAATGCAAGAATGATATTATGTTGTCGTCGTTACTGGGGTGTACGTCTACACGGTCTAATATAGTCGTACAAATGACAAATTGTGTATTTTGAGCCAGGTTGCAAAGTTTTTATATTTTGTATAACTAGGTCGCGACTAAATTAGTTTGGGAAATGCTTCTCTAGCCAATAGAATAATTAACATTTACCTTGCACGTTTTATGTCCCAATTGGGGCAATAATGCAGTGTGTTTTAGATTTTATGTACAAAACGTTTGTGTGCAAAAATACTGTTATGTTGGTATAATGATTTATTTAGCTTTGCAAAAGGTGCACAGATAAGTACACTAGCAAGAGAAAAAATGTTATAGTAGTGTTTATCAGTTTTGTTTGAATTGCAATACTTTACAGATTCAAAATAATACTTATCTTCCGAAATCGTGTGACTGTTGTTGATTTATTTGACAACAATACTTGTCTAATAACTTGGGCCACACATGTCGGAAATAATAAAATACCTTCTCCGTCAACTGATCAGCTCTTCTACGATTGGCATTCCATATATTTCTATCAAGTTCTTGGCGAAGACGAATCCCCTCTCTTTGGGCGTCCCTAACCTCCTGAAAATAAACTACAAAGTCGTAAGTGAATGAAAAGAATAGAGCGACGTTTCTCCAAAGGCGGAGCAAGTGTCCCAGTTCCGGTAAAACTCTGGGGCACCTCTAGGCTGCGGTTCCCGGGCTCTAGCTAATGTTGCCCGGGTGAACAAAGGCACTAGACTGCATCAATACCTGTATGACATTTTAATAACCCTCCCTTTAGAATTCTCCACAATATTATCAAGAAGGCTTTTGCAGGCTGGATCAACACTGCTGAAATTGTTGACATTTTGCAGCGTAAACACATTTTATTGCCGTTTTAGCCCAAACTGTGTTCTTAGAGAACAACTAGTAAAAGTATAAGCCTACCTAGGGATTTGTTTTGCCTTTAATTTTGCTAGTCTTGCACCCACGCACTTTGGGCTGAAACGTCAAAACACATGAAAATATTATTGGCAAAATGTTCCAATAATAAATAATGATGAAATAGAGGAAATATGAGTTAAACTGTTGGTTTTCTAAGGTAATACAGCCACTTTTCAATCTAGTTTCACCGCAACATAAAACTAGATTGAGTAACAATAAAAAAAAAATTGCAAAAAGGCGTACCTGCTTTTTTTCTGTTCTCTTAATTTCTTGGCCAGGAGGCTTTATTTTACTAAACGTAGACGTTAGTTTTTGTGCCATTTTCACGGCGTCCCTCCTCTTCACCTTTTCTGCCGCTAGTTGTCTTAGCCGGATTTTTTCTGCGTTCTGGGCTCTTCTTAATGCCTGCGGGCAACAAAGAAGACTTCTCTTTACTCTTTTTTTCTAAGTCATCACTAGAGTACCAGTATATAGGTACAACAACAAAGATGCATATTAATTATGATCAGAAAAGCTTGTGCCGCCGTAAGCTTGCGTTACTTGCTTGAAAGTTGGCGAGGGTCAAGTCAAAAGTAGTGTTTTGTTTGTGAGCTCTCTAAGAGATCTCACTAAGAAGAATAAACCGTTAATATGGACGGATCAGCATGAACACAGTTTCAACATTCTCAGACAAGCAGTCTGCTCAGATTCAGCACTCATCTTCCTCGACATGAATAAACAGTACAAAGTTACATCAGATTGCAGTAATTTTGCCATGGATAGTTGTCTATCTCAAGTTGTAGATGGTTTTGACAGACCTATAGCCTTCTGCAGTAGACAACTTACATCTGTAGAAGTCAATTACGCAGCTTGGGAAAAGGAATGAGCCACCGCCCTATGGTCTATCAATTATTTTAGACAATACATCTTTGCAACACACTTCTCCCTTTGCTCGGACCACAAGCCCTTGTCCGGCCTCCTTACATATCCGTCTATGTCTGCTAGACATACCCGTTGGGCTATCTTACTATCACAGACCACAGTACAGTTTTGATTACCAATATACGCCAGCAGCAACCTTAGTTCATGTGGACGCATTATCCAGACTACAAGTAAACGCACTAGAAACGGGAAAACAAAGTCAAAACGAAAATTCTGAGAATAATGATAACCCCCAAGCAATCACAGGAGGATACGAATACGATGTAAATCAGGAAGATAAAGGCACAGAAAGCGATAAAGAAACACCCTCAGATATGGAGGAAGATATCGAGCCGATATGGGATCGCCAAAAACTGTTATCACAACAAGAAAAATATAAAAAAAACTGCGCCATATAATAGATGAACTGACACTAAATGACAACTCGCGTTATGATTACGCTTTAGCAAACGGGCTGCTATTTAAAATTCGATCGATAGAGGAGCCTAATCATAGAATTGTCATCCCTGAATCTATGAAAAATACAGTATTGGAAGTGTATCACGACAGTCCAATAGGTTCACATGGAGGTATTTATGTCTATATTTGCAACAGGCAATGTGGCCCACTAGTGCAAATTTAATAGAGAAGGGAGGAGGGGAAACCCGATAAGATAGATAGATAGATACAAAATGACAAAGAAAATTAATCCCCACATGGGCCATGCGGCCTGTGCGTGAGGGCTTCTCACTTTTAATAATTCAAGAACAACAATCAACTCAGAAGCAAAGGTACTGGAGATAATGATTTTACAATGAACAATAATTAATAAGGCACACAATAATATACGATTAAATAGCAATAAATTTATACGAAAATGCATTTTTGTTTTTGTCTTTGTGCGTGAACATCACTTTGATATCTTTGTAAACAATACGGAACTGGAACAACCTTCACTTAAATTAAACATCATTGACAAAGCCCCAACCATGCAGGATAAATACCATTCAATTATCTACCTGAGGAACAAACATGATCATGTTTTAAAGAAAACTAAGAAGCTACCTTATAGAAAAATGTCCGTATAATATAAGTGATTTCAAGGAAGCATGACACAGTTGACTATGTGTATATAGGCTTTCTCACTCTACTACTATGTGTGTATATTAGGGTTGTGCGAACCCACTATTTTTACTTCGAACTCAAACTTTTCCAGTTAAAAAAAACGAACTTCGAACTTTACAAAAATTTCGAACTGTATCGAACTCAAACTCGAACCCAACTTAAAGATATATCAAACGGTCATAATAGTTAAAATAGTGATAAGTCTGGACCGGCACCTCCACCAAGAAAGTATGTAACTTCTGGACCGGCACCTCCACCATCCATTTTTTTTTTTAAATTTGTACCTGTAAACTGAGAACCATTTTTGACATGTCAAATAATATGTGACCGCACTCCACCACAAATTAGTAAAAAAAAAAAAAAAATCGAACTCGAACTTAACTCGAACTTAAAAAAAGTTCGAGTTCGAATTTCGAACGTTCGCACATCCCTAGTGTATATATGTATGAATTTAATGATTATTATAAGTAGACTGGAACCTTATGCAACTGGGATCTGCAAGAGGCCTCTTGAGAGCTCTACGAATAGTGTCATCGTTCTGGGTACCGGGGTCCGACTGTTGATATGCATAAAAAAATTTAAACATATAATACAGTCCCAACATACACAGTTGTAACAAGGCTGGATAATGAGAGCGATTCAAGATATTAAATACCAACAGCTAACCCAAAGTAAACATTTACGCTTCACTCTCAGTAAACTGACTGAGGAAGGTCACATGCAGGGCCGGTCCTAGACGTAAGCGACGTAAGGGGCCGCTTATGGCGGCACTTGTCTAGGGGCGGCACTTTTTTGTATTTACAATTTCAATTACTAGGCCTACATGTGTAGCATTAATAAGTGGCTTTAACCCATTCGTCAGCATCAAGCAGTAAGTATAGGCCTCATGTTATTGTAAATTGTAATAATATGTAACAGTATGATAATGGATAAGAATTATGGACTGCCACACTGCACAGCAGTCCACTGTCGATGCCGACACTCAAGTCAGTCGTTCATACGGGAAGTTTGGGAGATGTTGTAGTAAAGAGCGTGCACGAATCCGACGATGAAATTGACTCTCCGCAAAAAAATAAAGTCCATCAAGACTCTCGTTCAAGCAGCAAGATCAACTGCTAAATACTCATTCAAGATTAAGAAGTAAACATGTTAATTGATCATAATTACTTTAAATCTGTTAATGCTGGTTACGTAGTATTAATATACTACTTTGAGAATCATGAAATGACAAATTGAAATAAAAGACAAAAAAAGTTATTCATGGTTTATTTGGGATTTATTGTCCTTACTTATGACAAAAAACTACTTAAAATATACTTTCACGTTTCTACTGGCAAGGCACTTACATCGATATCCGAAAGTATTGTTCTACCTGTTTCTCCTGTCAGCAAAGGAAGGGTTTACCACACCCAGATAAGGCTCACCTTATGAGATACCCGGAAGTTCTCTCTCCCTGGCAAACCTTCATAACTTTGGTAAGAGGTAATAAATATATCCTGACAATTGTGGACCGCTTCAGTGGCTATCCTACCTTCTGCCCGATTCCGAATCAACAATCAGCAGTCATTGCCCATGAATCTGTGAACAATGTGATAGCAATCCACGGAATCCCGTCTGGCGTTATCAGCGACAATGGAACTTCCTTCTTATCAAATGTGTTCAAAGAAACAATGGCGCTACTAAAGATTAGACATTTCAATGTGACAGCCTATGGATTGAAGGCGAACGGTAAGATAAAATCATTGTTTAAGCAAATTCACTCCATACTATCACGTCTAACTGCTAAGGAAAAAACAACTTGGGATGAAAACATCCCCCTCATCTTACTGACAATGCGAAGTACTATCTCAACTGCTACAGGAACTCCCCGCATTTCATTATATTCGGTAAAGATATGCCACTGCCATTTGCAGAATTATCAAAGACACAAAACATCAATTACAGAGAAGATTTTCACCACCCGACAGAACTAAGACGCAGGCTACTTGACGCATATGAAATCACTGGTAAAAATCTAGCTATCAATACCGACAAATACGAGGCACAATATAACAAATCAAGTACAGAGATAAAACTTCAAGTTGGAGATCTGGTTATGCTCTTTACCCCCACTCTCCACGGAGCTCTAGTAAAGAAGTGACGTCGGCCCTACTCTGGTCCTAACAGGGTGACAGATATACGCAGAGAGGTCACGTTTGACATCACACACGTGTACAATGGCAAAAGTCAAACAGTGCACGTGGACAGATTTAAAAGGTTTCACCCATCATGCGCTCTACCTGGACAACGAAGCAGACGAGGATCAAACAAGTGTCCCAAATATCTCATCTAGACAAACACGTGCTTCTAAGAAGAACCGGATGGAATTCCGACTCCGACGGAGACGACGACTCGAAACCTACACTCAAAAATACATGAAAATATAGAAATCGCACTAGTAAGGAAATAAGAGCTAGAATGGAAAAAGAGAGGATTGAAAAAGAGAAAAAATGCAGAAATTCCCCCTATTCCAGACGAAGCATTGTTCGATTTTCCTTCAATAGAACAACACGATTCGAACACTTGACCGAACCAGGAAAGGCACGAACCCGGTACAGCAGGTACAAATGGCCGTGGGCGAGGAGGAATATTATACCCACCAATTAGCTTGCCAGGTACTTCAGGCATGGGCCGTGGTCGTGGATATATGCCAAATTTTACACCTTGTACACCTGGTCCCTCAGGTATGAACGCTCACTCTTCATACACTTCACGTCACGAGCAAGTCTCGATCGAACCTGGGACTCTACGAGAAAAACCTCTAACTTCACCCTTCCAAAAAGCTACAAAATCCATGAGGAAAGCACTCAGTAGACGGAATCCAATTCGAAAAAGTTCTCGTGTAAAAACACCCTCCTTGAAAGCTCTCGAAAATTCGTCAACTAGAAAGTAAATTTCAGATAGAAAGTAAAATCATTCAATCTTAAAATAAAAAATTCCATTCTTAATACGTAATGTTTTAAATCACTTTCAAAGAAAATATTTTGACTGTAAATTTAAAAAAAAAGTAATTAGTAAAAGTACAATTATTAATAAAGTTGAGTTCAGAATGTTATCAATACAAGTAATGAGTAATCAAATAAGTAAAATAATAAGATTGTAATTAATAAAATTATTCAACAGTAACACATAATATGAAAACAGTCATGAAAAAGAAATAAATTTTGAACAAATTTATACTTCGGGAAAATGTCAGCAAGAATCATTCAATCAGTCTCAGTATGAGTTAGTGCCAGTGTTGTGCCGTTATCTAGATAATGTTATCTAGATAATCATCTAGATAACATTGTGTTATCTATTATCTTATCTCGGATAATATTTCTGGTTATCTATTATCTGAATCTTCACATTAGATAACAGATACAAAAAATCAGAATCACTACCAATAAATATTAACATGTCGTCTAAAATAGTGTTTGTTTTTTTTATCATGATTTTCAATGGGAAGATTAAGATTGGCCAAAACCTAGATCGTAATTCAATCTGGTAGCTTTTTCGCATGTGGTTTTTTGTAAGCAAAGAATGTCCATTGTTTTCAATTGGGACTTAATGAATACTAGACCGCTTCGCGAACGCTTTTTTTAGTCGCATTGATATAGAGATGAGCATTTTTAAGTTTTTAGTATGCGTGGGATAACAATAGAAATGAAAAAAATCTCGAGGCCAAAAGACTGCTTCTGTAAGCATTGTAGGTGATTATTTTCAAATTTTTTATAGTTTTTACTTGATATTACCATTGAGTATATAACCATACTCAAAGATATTATTTGTTAATTAACACCTATAAAAAGCTTTTATTAAAACCTTTATTTCTATGAATTTTGGCAAATTTTCCAACTTTTTCTTTTAAAAGGCAGTACATCACTATAATCTTAATGCATGTAAAATATGAACGTTGTAGCCCCCTCCGTTTGGTCAGAATCGTCCAACATCACGAAAATATCGTATTAAAAATCTGGGAAAAAAACGTAAAGTACAATTTCTATGTGAATTGTTTTCTTTAAATGTCCCTAACCTAATTGTAAGGATTTCAAACGTTCCCATAAAGTTTCATCAAGATCGGAGTAGCCGCTTTGCCCGGTTGCGAGCCAAATATCACGAAAAAATCGCATTAAAATCGAAAAAAATTGTAAAAGAACAATTCATGAGAAAAATTTCTTTGATTGTCCCAAAACGTGGCAAGCCTAAGTTCAGAGATTTTGAAGGTCCCCTCCAATTTTCATTAAGATCGCATATGCCGTTTGCCCGGTAGAGAGCGAACAAACAGACAGAAAAACAAACATCAAACACCCGAACTAATTTTTTGGGGGGGTCAGTGAAATTATTATTGGTCTTCGTTTTTCTCATCCAAAAAGTTTGTCTTCCCCTTTGCAATGTCTTCGTTTAACTGACCAGGAAAAGGTTATTTTTTTATTTGAACTTAAATAACTTACAAATGTAGCCCTTTGATCGTATTATTGTAGATTTAAATTGAACTTTTCAAAATTTCGCCTACAAGCTAACAAACATGAACTTTCTGAAAGTTCAATATCGTTAATATTTGAATAGCAAAACTTAGCTTTAAAAAGGCCCATTTAAAAAAAAAAATATCCCAAAAAATTCAGTCAACTATCCTTCCCCGTTCCCATTGATTAAAGAAGGATGACCTAGATTAGAACCCTGAAAACATATTTCGGAAAATTGAATTGGGTCTTTAAGCCGATTTTTCTGGTAAAAGTATCTATTATCTATTATCTAGATACATTGCCAGTATATGTATCTATATCTAGATACAATTCATGTCCATTATCTATTATCTGTATCTAGATACTTTTTTAGGAAGAGTATCTTATCTTAATCAAGATAATATTTTTGGTTATCTGGCACAACACTGGTTAGTGCACGAAGAAAGTATGAATGTTCAGTATTTCTATTTTGTCAGAAAAACATAATAGGTTTGAGAATCAATCACGTTAATCGGAAAATAAAATAATACTGCAAACAGTCACGTGTTAATTCAAGGAGTAGTCGATATCAAAGATAATTAGAGAAAGTATGAATCATTTCAGTTCTTAAAAAATTGCTATGAGAAAAAATTGGATATATAAATTGATTGGGTTTACTATTATTTAATGCAGTGTACAGTCATAAACGTCATTTGGTGAACTGTAATAATCACTAATGAAAGTAATTGAAAGTAATTGACCCACAAAGCAAGTGGTCTTGTGCTCACTTGAGCAAGGTTGCCATCCTCGGGACGAACTCTCCCAAAAGTCGAGTTCATCTGCTAGCTCGTCCTCTGTAAGGCTATAAGGTACGCTCCATAATGCGCCTCCCGCACGTCCCTGTAGCTCGATGTGGGTTCCTCCCCCAAACCCATCTCCCATGCTGCATCGCTCCCTCTTCGTCGCCGTAGAGGTCGAACCACGACCCACACAGGCTCGAAAGTTCCTCAATTAATAGGAAACTAAAGAGAACAGAAAGTATCACATAACAGAAATTAAATAAACAACGAATTATTACAAAAATATTAAATTTTCCTTTTTACAATGTTTATCATCAATCTGAGTGTTAAATGAACTATCTTGAGCGGGGGGCCCACCCACCTCACAGTAATTTCACGAACTGTATTAATATAAGAGAGAGGTAAAACCTATCGTTAAGACAAATTATCGCTCAGTATTATTCATATTTCGCAGTCAATAAGACCTTCATTTACATTTTTCAGTGTGTTACCTGTGTACGAGTTACTAACAAGTAGAACCAGTTTTGAAGCCGGGAATTTCGGGACAACCATTCTCCGCGCTCCTCATTCAGGATTAACGTTACTTAACAGGTACACATTCCATTTTTAAAATTTATTTCCTTATTATATCTCCACATTGAAATTAATATTTTAAATTCTTGCACTATTATGTTGATTGACGTGTTTTGGTAATGCTTGGTCGCCCTCACTGGCACCAATGCGTTGACGCCCACGCAAACGTCTGGAACTATGTTCCTTAGGAAATCAGATTTACTTCTCACAGGGCTCCATTGGTCGGTAGCAATAGATATAAATATTTCTCAATACGACGAGCTTATCAATCCTTCCTCCTTGAAGTAGGCAACATCACTATGATCAATACCATGGGCCCACACCCTATGTTTTAAAGTACTATCCAGAATATCAATACCTTAATTTTAAATGAAACTGAATTACTCAATATTCAGGCCTGTCAAGTACAGAAACAGCTACATGATTTATACCAAACCCTAGAACCGGGTGCAAACAGACAAACAGCCAGGAACAAACACTCGCCCTTTAACATTGTAGGATCGGATTAAAATTTCTTGTCGGGGTAGCAACAACGCCCGATTTAGAAGCAATCAATCATCGTATCAACGGTGTAGACGTGCAAACAAGAGGGATTGTCCAACTACTCAAAGAACAGATTTCTTACATAAAAAATAATCAAGAAATGGCCTTTAGAAACGAAGACTTACAAACCATAGCAACCACAATGTAAGCTCTCAATAACCAAATCAAACTGATGGAAGATGTTTTTCAAAATCGTACGCAAAACGAATGGTCAGTCACTTCCACCCTGCTTACGGTCCAGACCCATTTTCGCATGATGGAAAACACTAATGAAAGTTAAACAGGAAATCAATAATTCAGAAACAGCGGTATCACTGACTGCTTTGGGAAGGTTGAGCCAGAATTTGTCTCTCCCACTCAACTAATAACACTCCTGGCAAAGATTGAACCTCACCTCACCCCAGGCAGTACACTGCTTACACCTCTATTGATAGACCATATGTACCTCTAATACGAGATTATCGAAAGTGCACTTAGCGGCGTTCGACGACATTATCCGCCTGTTTGTGCAAATTCCAATCAAAGGGTATAATAAATATTTTAATTTATACCACTCGTTGTCGCTCCCATATATTCTGCCCGGACACACGGTGGCACTAAGGATTGAACCAGGAAATGAGTTTATCGCTCTTACCCCTGATGCACAATTCTATATTTAATTTACATAAGAAGACCTATCTCTGTATCTCACTGTACTAATAACATCATTACGGTATGTGCACCGATGCAACCAATCCGCAGGGCCTACCGGCCCACTTGCCAGCACACATTGTTCACAGGAAACAAGCCAGTGATCCAATTGTGGAAGTCATAATGAATACATTATTCGAGTAAGCTAATAATAACATTTATTGAGTTTCAGACCTTCAGAGTGAGACTGAGAGTTAGACCTTCATTTGTCTTTAAGCTCAACAATGATCTAACATAACAATTGGCTGGTGGTTGGAAGTCACAGCCTTCTAAATAAGTAAAATGTCAGGTTGTACAATAAGTAGATAAAGTAGGTCACTACAGGATCATTATGTGAAAAGAGGATGCTTCTACATTTCGAGACGACATTCCACAGAGCTCCGTCGCACAAATTCTGGGTGTACTCCGTGGCACGAGAGAAACTCACAGTCCACTGCCCAAGTGTCTACCACCTGGACCACACAACGAACACTCAAACCTTATAAGAAGGCACTAGTACTACAGAAATAGGCCCAAATTGCGAGGCATTTGGAGAAGACTTCATCTTAGGCTCGCACATGTCAAAAAGCTTCCGTATGACGCAAGGTCCTATCTTAAAAGTGTCCGGCACCTTTCTTATTTTTATTAACTTATTTCTAAAGACGCATCCCCTGGTATAGGCATTGACGAGGTGATAGGGAACACGAGTCAAATAAAGGAAATCATTACCAGATTGCAAAAAAACTCATGGCACCTCAGCCGCTGTTCCTTTCCAAAGATGGAAGGATGAGTTACAGGTACTCAACACCTCCTAGCTGGTACATGCAATCTTCCACCTACATTTATGGCGGTTCGGCCATGTCTTTAATTTTACTGATCTGGCAAAGGAAACGCATTTGCATAAAAACTCCTTACGAAACGTACGAGAGTAACTTATGACATTCAGCCTCGCAAACATGACTATTTAATTGTTACTACTGAGGACCGCATTGCATTTCGGCCGCAGGAACTTGAAATGCAAGCCATCACTGCCCCGCCTCTCTACTATACCAAGGCTATTGCTGCGCAAAATTGAGCAAATTCTCTCTATCCAAACTTCTCTTAAATTCACAAAATAAAATGAAATATATATATACAACATCGCTATGAAACCATAATATCTTATTGCTATGGTAATTATTGTTGAAACATTCCAGATTCTCTGAATATTGTGCACACTGCCCAATATGGACATGTCATTGTTGGACATGGGCGACTCAACGTTACCGTCCCCGGTCCCCACGTGAACAATCGATGGTACGATGCCCCCGTTTTCCGGCGGCGGCACCGTTGCAGTCCACCACCACCAACAACAACAAGGGAGATGGCGCCCCGCCCCCTCGTGTCGCCCACAGACATCTCGACGTCCCGTTGACCGACTCCCGCCGAGAGGAGGGTTTCAGCATTTCAGCATGGACACGTCGAATGCTGGTCCTCATCCACAGGCAACACTGCCCAGTACCGGCCACCCCCAGACGCTCAGTGCACCCTACTCGACCAGTCCCCGCGGAGACCGGCCGTCTCTCAAGACCCCGGACAGGCTCGCCTCCGCTGCCGATTGTGTAACAAACAAGGTCACAATGCGACCGCATGCACAAGCCATCCAGCGACGGCCCAACACAGGGACATCGAGCGTATCCGCGGTCACGAAGAGCTTATCGTCAGCCATCACCGCGACGAGAGGAACCTACGTCTTGCAACGGACCCCTCAAACCCCCTTATGGCTCTGTCCCCCGACCTTAGTAAAAAGGCGAAATGGGTGTGACAACTGCGGCACGAATATTTTTCTAAGTATCACACAAGTGTGGATGAACACATAGTGAAAAACGAGAAGAGACAGTGATTGGTCCTTGTAGTCACCACATGGTTGTCGGTCGCACGGCACTAAGATATTAACCCTACACTACTGACTGCACTAAGTTTTCGATATCAAGGTACTGTCCTCACTGGAACTTCAGAGACGAATGAACATTGTTTTCCTCACATGCTCTTATGGTGGTTACACCTTACACGGGATTTTCCACAGAAAAATACCCCCACCCCTTCGGACTGCCCGAAACAAATACGAGTGTCGTGTTGAAGAGGGGAAGGCTAATTACCCTCGAATGACCGATGTGTCACTCTTTTCAGTGCTATAATGACATTTTTACAAAATATGTTTTTCTTGTCTTGTTTTCTCCAAATATCGAAACCCTACGAACTGGCGTCTAATTGTCGTGAAATCACAACGCTCAAGGTCTAATGTTTTTTGGTTTGTCAAAATATCAAAATCCTACGAACTGGCGTCATATTGACGCGAAATCAACGCATAAATTAATATGTTTTATGGTTTCTTACTCTTAACTATGAAAAACACTCAAGTTAATTTCATAAAAAAAATTTTTGGTTTGACATCGAGTTAATATCATATATTTTATGTTTTTTTGAATAATTATATTATGTTTTGTCAACGCACGTTTTCTCTGTTGGGTTATAACAGAAAAAAATAATTGGCCTTAGTCATCCATATGTTGACTTTGTCTTTAATTACGGGTATAATTTGATTAATGATTATGGAATGTGTCATATTTTATTGGTGAACGAGACATTTTATAGATATTATATATTTTTTATCAACATAAGATTTTTACAAAACTCACCGGATTTTATGTGTTTTCAGTCATTATGATTGTGAGATTTTTTAGTGTCATTATATTTTATATTCTACACTCAGTCATGATTGTTACATTGTTATGTTATCATGTTTGGTCATTCTTTTCGGAGCTCATTATGCTAATTATGGCAATAGGTACTTGCGTCCGGAACATTTTCCTGTTTGTGATTTTTGTCGATTGTTGTCAAAGTCGATTTTTTTCAATTTGTTTTCGGAAATACCTCCGTAGTAGACTCCAGCGAGATAATAGCATTACTCAGAAGGATCTTAACTTAGGGCATACCCCAGTCAATTTAAGTATGACGTAGTTACTAATTTCAAATTCAAGAAGGTTCATACTTACCTTCGACTTGGCAATCTTGACTGATATTTTTTTTCTCCCTGGAAGCGTTCAGGTTGCTAGCACTTCTCTTCTTTATGTCACATGGTAGTATTGCAATGACATGTAAGAAAGTTTCTTCTTGTTACAATGGTTACCGGAAAATCCTGTCGGGGATCTCCCGTGTAGCTCATTGATGCATTAAGGGATGAGGGTCACACATAGAGTGAAATTTTCTCTGATGCCCTCCTCTACCCCCATTAGCACGTGAGCATAATATGTCATTACTCGCTGCCGACATTTACGGGATGTTAGTGCGGCTTTTGCTTTTCTACAACCTTCACTTTGAGAGCACTTCCCACGATCTCACCCCTAACGTTTTTCTTGGCGATTTTCATTTACCCTACTTCATAGGACACAGGGAAATCTAGACAGGGGGGAGTATTTATTATGGCCTAGATCGTACTCAGTATAGGCTACAATCTCTTAGAATACAAACAGTGTGGATCCTCTTAGCAGCGACCCCACGATAGCGACAAAGAGGAGGTCAGAAGAGATAGGCGACCTTTCACCAAGCCTTTATGATTCGAATCTAGGGAATATGAAACCAGATGGGCTCAACAAATTGTTCACTAGCATAATGGCTCGTCTATAAACTAATTTTGGCATACAGATAAATGTCTTCACTTATTACCCAGACCTCTAGTGTCCTGTTCTTCTCAATATGCACACAGGTAGTCCACATGGTTCATACAAGGCGATAAAACGGACGTTGTCGGATAACCTTCCTCTTCCCTGTGACTATCCCTCCCCGACGACAACAATGACGATACGGACCACGACGACGACGTGGGAAACCCCAACACCTTCCCTCCGCCGACCCACCCTAGCCTGCCCCTGACTTGGTGTTGGTACAGACCGCTGCCCCCTTGCCCCCACCTGCCTGTTGCTGGTTCTGTCCAGCACTGGCATTACAGGTTGTGTGCATATATCTCGCTTTCCCCTTGGTTTAGTTCAACATCATTTACATATCACCTTTCGTAGCCCAACGTGTTTATTTATTTATTTATTGTATGGCTACTATAGAGCACCACAGTTGTGGAATACTCTCTTCAGCCGAACATACATATTATTTTACATTACAATTTTTGCATTTTATATTTATACAATATTACAATATTATATACATTCGTATAGTAATGTTTTATCATTTACACATTTACATTAATTTTTGTATTTGGTTTTGAAATGATATATTGTACAGCATATAAAGAAGAATAAATAATAAGAATATAATAAATAATAGTAGAACCACACAAAATAGGGATGTGGAGGTATTTTAGGATTGGGTTTCTAGAATCATTTTGTGTGGAGGGAAGGGGTATGTGAATTTAAGTTTTCTTTGAAAGGTTACTGGGTGGTTTAACACTGTTTTGATGCCGGTAAGGTCAGAATTTTGTATTCGTATTGTGTATCTGCACATAAGGGAATGAAATCTTTCGTGGATTGGTAGAAATGTGATGTCGTAGACTTCGATGTTTTTGGTCCATGGTGCAAGGCGGGATATACGTCGTATTATTCTTCTTTCCAGTGATGAGTATCTGTTGATGAGATGATCTGGTATGACTGTGGACAAGACGTTTGCGGCATAGTCGAAAACGGGACGAATAAATGCTTTGTACGTGTGTATTAGTGTGGAGGGATGGCAGCCCCTCAGTCGGCCGCGTACTAGAATAAGGAGGTTCATTCTCTTTCGGGCTGTTGCTAAGATACGGTTTACGTAGGGTGCCCAGTTCAGTGTCTTAGTGAGGTCTAAACCGAGGTAGCGTGCAGTGGGTTGTGGTGAAATATCCTTGTCCCAGAGATTGATTGTCATGTTATAAGACATGTATTTTTGTCGTTGTGTACGGTTTCTATGCACAAAAATTATCAATTGTGTTTTAGTGGGATTTGGCTTGATACGCCATTTTGAAAGCCATAGCTGGAGTGCATTTAGTTGGCGTTGCATAAGGTTGAAAGCTTGACGCGACGAGTAGGTCATACACCAGTAAGCTGCATCGTCTGCAAATTGATTTGCTGCTATCGACGGAGATAATGGTTTAGGAATGTCATGACTAAATATAATATAGAGGACTGGAGACAAGGGGGAGCCTTGCGGTACGCCGGCTTCTTGGGAAAACGGTTGGGAGAGGTGGTTGCCGACTCGAACTCGGGAAGAGCGCTCTGATAAGATGGCTTTTAGGCAGCGGATGAAGATTATAGGTACATTGAGTTTGAGAAGTTTGAAGCACAGGCCGTCTAGCCACACTTTATCGAAAGCGCGTTCGATATCCAGAAATGTTGCTAGAACACACTTGCCACTATTAAGTGCTTTAGTAGTGTCTGTGATTAGTGTGAAGAGGGGATCGGAGGTCGTACGTCCTCTTCTGAAGCCAAACTGCGTATCGGGAAGGATATTGTTTCTTTCGGCGAACTCCATTAGTCTGTTTGCTAGTATTTTTTAAATGTTTTTGCGATAACACTAATCAGACTGATGGGACGGTAAGAGTTCGGATCGTGTTGGGGTTTATTGGGTTTTGGGAACATGATAATTTCGGATTGTTTCCAACAAGATGGAATGTATCCCAGATCTATGCACGCATTAAACAGAGTTGCGAGTAGTTTGGCTAGCCTATATGGTGCTTGCTTGAGTTGTTGGCGAACTATCTTGTCCCCTCCAGGTGCTGTGTTTTTTCCTGACATTACTACTGCACATATGTCTTGGGGGGTTATTTTTGATATCAGTGTGTCTTCAATTAATGATGTGGGGCGGGTGTTATTATTAAAAAATATGGGGTCTTGACGGCTTAGTTCGATTTCGACATTTTTTCGGAAGTCTTCATTAAATTTTTGGTCTGTTGGGAAGGAGTGGATTCGTTTCAGAGATTCTGCAAAGATTTTAGCTTTATCTTCGTTGAGTGAATAGATTTTATTTTCTATAATCAACGGCGACACTGTAGACGTCTTCTGTCCAGTAAGTAATTTGAATTTTTTCCAAAAAGTACTTCCATCTTTATAATTTAGTTTTTCACAGCTATCGATCCACTTTTTTCCCTAAATTCTCGGATTTGACTACGGATTTGCGCGTTCAGGCGGTTCCATCCAGTTTTTAAGGAGGTGCTGTAACTGTGTTTTAATGTTCTGAATATAGCTCGTTTCCTTTTGATTAAGGCAATTATGTGACGTGGGAGTGGGCGTTTGTTCACATACACTTTTTTAAGTGGAATCGATTGGTTTGTGGCCATCGTTATTGCATCGTTTATGTAATAAGCATTTGTTTCTATGAGATCGCAGGTAGAAACGTCTATGTCGGCGGGTAGTAGGTGGAGCAAGTTTGTCCTGTACATGTCCCAATCAGCTTCCGCGAAGTTGCGAATAAACTTAACCGTGTCACTTTGCGGCGGTGCGTGGCATATCTTAGCGTTAAAAATTAGTGGTAAGTGGTCACTGCCGGTAGAGTCTCCGATAGATACGTCGCTGCATAACGCAGACAGTCTATCACTGACAAGGATGTGATCTGGAGTTGACACCCCACTGTGGCTTACAAAAGTGGGATCAGGGCAAAAAAGACGGTATAAGGAGAGGTCGATGATAAGATCTGCTAGTAGATTACCGTTTTTGTTAATAACTCTGTCGCCAAAAGATTTGTTCCGAGCGTTAAAGTCGCCCATTATTATACATTTATAATTTTTTGCGAGGTATGTGACGAGTTTTGCGGGAAATTTGGTTTTAGGAGGGACGTAGATGGTGCATACACATATGTTTCCTAGGGTAGGGCTTTGAATTAAGCATGCTACCGCCTCAGTATGTTTGAAGCGAGTCGGGAGTGGTAGTAGTTTGGTCGGGAGAGAGGAGTGGACTAGGAGAGCGACGCCTCCTCGCTGTGGTACTCCTGGGGGCGAGAGACGATCTTTTCTGTAAGTGGTGAAACCCGTAAGTTTCAAGGAGTGTTGTGGTCGAGTCCAAGTTTCTGCTAGGCCGAGAATGTGGATGTCTTCCCGTCGGTTATTATTGTCTATGAGAAGTTTGTGTTTAGGAAAGCCGTAACAGTTGAGAAAGCACATGTTTATCACGGTTGGGGTATTGCTACCCATCTGCCTAGGATGTAGTAGCATGTTCTTTGGAGGTGTCAGTTCTTTTCTTTTTCTTCTTTTTAAGTTTCAATTTGAGTATAGATTGATTTGGGTTAGTTACCTCGTACGGTGACGTAGGCGAAGACTCGTGCTCGTCTCGTGGACGTTTCTTCTTGTCCCTAGGTGTTACTGTGTTGTTGTCCTTGACCAATGTCGATTCAGTATCCGTGTCCATTTCCGATTGACTGGGCTGGGTGGCATACGATGAGCTTTCTTCTACTTCACTTTGATCTGACACAGTAGGCGAGTCAGGATCGCGCTGTTTGTTATTGTCTGGGCCAATGACTGTAGATAAGGGGTCGAGATGCGTATCTTGTTGTGTTGTGGTCGAAGGTAGGAGGACATCCTTGACAGGCGTCAGGTCGTCTGGCGGAATCGTTGGCGGATGGGATTGAGGGGAAATTGGTGGCCATTGGTTAGAGTTGTTTGGGTTTGACGGGCGTAACACTTGAGGGATGGGGAGGGTGAAGGTTCGTTTCGGACAGTTGGGGCGCAAATGATCATGTGCATTACAGATTTGACAGGTACGAGTTTGACCCTCATATTGTATGTGAGCACGGAAGCCGGCTATTTGTGTATATGATGGGATAGGATTCGAGACTGTCATTGACACGTCCCTGATGCCATTCGGCACAGGAAATTTGAAACGCGATGACCACTGTTCTTCGGTGATTTCTTTGATTTTGCCATATTTAGAAAGAGTTGAGCAGATTAAATTATTTTCTACTTCTGGTGGTATGTTGAATACACGCACTAGTGATAAGTTTTCGTTTGCGTCGGTTAAAGTAATATTTACACTTTGTTCATTTTCATAGTAGAATTTAATTGTGCCAGAGTGTTTTTGTAACAGTTTTTCATGGAGAGTTGGTGACACTAGCTTGATATAAAAGGCGTTGTCCTCGCTTACCAGTTGCAGGGCTGCTACTTGATCAACATTGATGCGGAGGCAGAACTCGATGAAATCGTGTATTTCTGTAGGTGTAGGTCTTTGAGCGTTACGGGCGAATGCACATTTGATCGTATTAACACGTTTGATGACGATAGACATATTTGGTGTGGTTTATGGTCACTATTTCACGGTTAATATTTAAAAAACTTTATACTGTATATTAGTGGGGTGTGCCCCGTAGGGCTAGTTTCAATTGTAGCTAGGCGTATAACGTACTGTTGTACACAGCAGAGAGATGGGCACGTCTGACTGGTACGCTGTTCGGCACTGAACTGCCCAACGTGTTGCATTGGTTAGCTCAAGTTTGCGTAAATATGAGACGTTAAGGCCAAAGTTAAGTCTATAAAAGAATTACCTAAATATTACTTAAAGCATACCGTTACGATGAACCTCCCTTCACATGCTGATATATCAACTCCACATCAATAAACAACATAAAATTGAGCTTATGATCATCCGCACTTGATTGTTCAAGCACATACGTGATTGACGACTACATGTATTTTGTCTACTACTCTTATTTCGAATAGAAACATCTGCCACAGTCGATATAGTGTTTTACTGTAAGATTCGATTACTTTAAAACTCGCTTTAAAAAGTAATTCCAATCAGTTGTTGGGACAAACCTCAGAATCATTGTGATGAAATTGTGAGATGTATTTCGAACGGTCTGTAGCGTACACGTGTCTCTGCCTGCAGCGCGCATCCTAGCCCCAGACAACAAAGGAGCTGCGCGCGCATCGTGACGCTAGTCAGGTCATGCACGCAGGCAGCAGCGGTCGCCTGGCTGTGCTGCGCCTCGCTCGCAGTCGCTCTCTAGTCCTTGTCTGAGGCGGACGTGTTTTGTCTTCGCTCCGCGGTCTGTTCTTGTTCGGCGTTCACAGTACATGTGGCTGGCTTCTGTGCCTGTGGAGTTTCCTAGCATCATTCTGTTTAGTATTCTTTAACATGAGAAGGTTGTCTGTTCTGCCCAGACTAACACATTCTATTTGTTTGACATCAAAGAGTATGTTGTCCTTGTCTTGTGCTCTCTCTGTTACGCTCGTACAGTGTGTTGGGTTGAAGTTGAACTGAATGTGGTCATGCCTGGCCTCCAACTCGCTGACCTTTGCGTTATTTTGTCTGTCTGGAGGATGTTGCTAGCTCACTTTTCACATTTCTATTTCCTATATTCGTCCACACTAATGTGGGTGCTCTGTTAATGCGTGATGTCTGGCATCTCGAGTAGCTTGTATCAGGATCTGTTCAACGCACGCAGGCATATCGTTTCTGTTGGTTTACCCCAGTTTATTTAAGTAATGTTGGTTGTTACGCCCGTACAGTCTGTGGTCGATGTTTGAAGTTTAACTGAATATTATGTTCATGACCGACGTCCAACTCGCACTCGGCGTTAGTAGTCTGTCTGTCTGTAGATTGTTCGTAGCTAACTTTCATTGTTATATGTCCCATATTCGTCTGCACAAATGTGGGTGAGGTGTTGATGCGTGATGTCTTGTCTGGCATCTCGAGTAGCTTGTATCAGGATCTGTCCAGCGCCGGTCTAACCTCTCTGTTGATTAACCTTACATTCTTATAAGTGTTGTTTTGTTCAGTTATCAAGTCACAGCTCATCGTGACTCTTAGCGAAAACGTACATATCATTCGTGTAGTACTATTTTTGTACAAGTCGATGGCATCAAGATTCTGATATATGCAACGTCCCATCATTGTCTCTTGCGATATTTTTCTTCTGGTTATGTTGTGTTATCCGTCCTTTTAGTCTCTATTGCACGAGAATGTTTGATTTCTTACATCCCCTGTGGCTGGTCTAGCCAACGTTGGCTTCTTCATTGGTGGTCGGTGCTTAACCCTAATAGGGCGTTCGAAAGAAATACCTGAGCTATTCGTTCTTAGCTTCCAAACATATGTAATTATTTATTTTTGACTTAAGAGTTTATTTCATCAGTAGAAATATACAGTTGATATAAGGGGGAAAGTAAAATACCCTCCTGTTTAATGATGATATACAACACTATTCTCACTTGATGTCCTAGGCCAACGAAAGAAGAAATCAATTGTGCCACATGAAGAACATTGATTAAAAAATCATGAATCAAAACACTTCCTTTTATACACCAACATAAATATATTATGCTTAGTGCGCCTAACCTTCTACATCTTATATAGCAGTGAAATAGTTGTTTATTCTGTTTGGTTTATAAGGATCTTTGATATGTTCTTTACACAATTTTAAGTGAAACCTTTTATTTGGTAAATTGGAAAATAAGACTAAAAGAAATATTGACAGCAGATGATAGAATGCATGATATTGCACACAATATTGAACGGCGAGCAAGGCGGAGGCCGGTCGGGCATCAAATAACTCCCACCTCTAGTACACATGGCTCTTGAGACTTTGAATTATTAATTGAAAAATTGGGGATAAATTAAAGACAGTCAAACGATGTTTTTGATTGTGAATGTTATATTAATTATTTTATATATAGCAACGAAATTGTACAAATTATTTCACAAAACACCAAATGAACAAGAAGGAATGAAATATACGAAATTCTAAAAAGTGAAATGTATTGAAAATGTTAGAATTTTAACGGGAATATAGGCTGCCCCACTTATTTCTAAAACTTGAGATTTTTTCATTTACCGACGGCCTACATTCGTGTGTTAAATTATTGTTTTGTCAATGAATATTTAATTAGTATTATATTAGTATTAGTATTGGTAGATTTACTTTTAGGGGACTTTAAACAGCTAAGATTTTTCGCGCCTCCAAGATAAAAAAAATCTTATTTTGAGTAACCACCATGTTTCCATCTTTACAAGGAGAGGAACGTAAGGGGAGTCGCGGGGGGATAAGGGGTGGACAGGCCTGTGCTGGTCAGAACCAGCCAAAGCATATGGGGAGGGAAGGTTCCCCACGTCGTGGTCGTCTTCGTTTGTGTCATCATCCGTCCCGAGTTGTCATTGTCGCCACCGTCGGTGAGGTTGTCAAAGGAAAGGGAAAAGTTCCCCGACGACGACCCAGAGCTCGCCATTAGTTTCAAGGAGTGAAACTCCCTTACTCACGGGCCAAACCACGAGAATGTATTGACTAGAAGTGTATTACTAGTCTGCATGTTAAATTGAGTATACATGTTGTGTATATGTATTATTTATTAATTAATTTATAATTGGCCGATAGGGGAGATAAAACAGCCTCTAAAAGATATTTTTCTCAAAAACGTGTAAACAAAAAGAACAGTAAATTGACGGAAATGTATGACGTTAAGATAAAATGAACCCAAAGAATAATTTAAACTAGGAAGGGCCGGATGTGCTTCGTTCTTTCCGTCTAATAACAATAACGAATACAGTAACAATAACAATTTTCATTACCTCTACCTTTAAAATGCTCCTGGCCTGGAACCTTGCTTGTGTCGATAGGACTGGTGCAATCTGCTTGAAGAGTGGCTGGCTACTACTCATTGTGAATTGTGATTAACTAAAAAATAAATTTTTTTGGATGAGCGTATCGAGCGAAGCGAAGATTCCATTCTTGAACACGGGAGAAAATAATCTGGACTGTTTTTTTTTTGTATTTTTGTGTGTTTGTTAACACGATTCCGGCTAAACCGATACTCCAATTGCGATGAAATTTCCTGGAGACGTTTCAAATCTCCGAACTTAGAACTGCACGGTCCAAAAAATAGATAAAAAATTATTTCTTAAGAAAATCGTAATTTTTCGATTTTTTTTTGTCCGTTTGTATTTTTGTGTGTTTGTTATCACGATTCCGGCTAAACCGATACTCCAATTGCAATGAAATTTTCTAGAGACCTTTGAAATATCTAAACTTAGAACTGCCACGCTTTTGAGTCCAATCGAAAAATTATTTCTCATGAGAATCACGATTTAACGATTTTTTTCTTTTTTCTTTTTTTGTTTCTGATTGTTTTTTTGTTTGTTTGTTAACACGATTCCGGCTAAACCAATACTCCAATTGCGATGAAATTTTCTGAAGACGTTTGAAATCTCTAAACTTAGAACTGCACGGTTCGAAAAATCGTCCGAAAAATTATTTCTTATCTTAATCGCAATTTTACGATTTTTTCGTTTTTCTTTTTGTTTGTTTGTATTTTTGTGTGTTTATTAACACGATTCCGGCTAAACCGATACTCCCAATTGCAATAATTTTTTTGGAGACATTTGAAATCTTTAAACTTAGAACTGCCACGATTTTGTGCACAATCAAAAAATTATTTCTTAAGAAAATCGCAATTTTACGATTTTTTTCGTTTTTTGTGTTTTTGTTTGTATTTTGTGTTTCTGTTTGTATTTCGTGTGTTTGTGTTTGTATTTTGTGTGTTTGTAAACATGATTCCGGCTTAACCGATACTCCAATTACGATAAAATTTTCTGAAAACGTTTGAAATCTCTGAACTGAGAACTGCGCGGTTCGAAAAATCGGTCGAAAAATTATTTCTTATGAAATTCGCAATTTTACGATTTTTTTCGTTTTTCTTTTTTCTTTTCGTTTGTATTTTTGTGTGATTGCTAAACACGATTCCGGAGAAACCGATACTCCTATTGCGATGAAATTTTCTGGAGAACTTTGAAATCTCTAAACTTAGAACTGCCACGTTTTTTAGCACAATCGAAAAATTATTTCTTACAAAAATCGCAATTTTCCGATTTTTTTTTTATTTTCGTATTTATTTCTGTTTTTGTGTGTTTGTTAACACGATTCCGGCTAAACTATTACTCCAATTGAAATGAAATTTTCTGGAGGGCTTCGAAATCACTTAACTAAAACTGACACGTTTTTTAGCGTTGTTAAAAAATCATTTTCCATGAAATCCGCAATTTTACGATTTTTAAATTTTTTTAAATCACGATTTTTTGGTTAAAAAAAAACTTCGAACAGGTAATGATTTTTTCACAGAACAACAAAAATTCTGCATAACACATGGCAGTTCAATGCACCAATTACGCTCATCCAACAACGCGCCTGAAAAAGCGTTTGCGAAGCTTCCTAGTCATTAACACAACTGATTCTTTGAATCTTGCCAAAGAATAGATTGCTGGCAGCTTGGAGTACGCTCATTCACATTTAACAGTCCCTTTCTGATGAAAGGCTGTCCTTGATGCTTTCATTGACGGACACAGAATACTTATTTTATGTTGATTCCATTTGAATGGGCTTTGTTCTTTCCTTCTTCATAGTAGAAACCAAGAAGGGAATAAACAACATTAGGGTTTAAATATAAAATCCTATCGGCACTAAAGAAAACAATAAGTCATTACTGGGTCAGTGCTTGATTATCAAGGTTGGACCAGAGCGCCTCTTATCGCACCACATTGCCTCAAAGCTGTTAACCGTCCGTCGCCCAAGGCGCAGGGTGCCGGGTGTCGGGACTTCAGACGGACTTTGAGGACCACTTCGTAGGGAGCCGGCGCCCTGCCATCCTTGAAGTAAAGAATGTTTTATTTTTTTCTCCTTCAAAATGTCCTTATATCCGTTGTTTTATCTGATCATATACATATAATAATTACATTTATTTAGTTATCGGTACTAGTATTTGTTTTAGAAAGTACCTTGCACCTTCCAGCCACTGTACTAAATATCTTGTATGAATATCTAAATACATGTTGAAAGATGTATTTTTTTCAGTATCTACAAGTATCTTTACCTATAACCAGTTACTAAAAATGCTTCCCAACACAGACACTTTCTATGTTAATTGTAACCTACCTGCAATATTCATGCATGTAGCACCTGCTGTAAAGATTCCTTGTTTTTTTCATACGTAAACGAAACCTTATTCTTGTTTCCATACTGTTCGTGTAGTGACGACACAAACGTTTTCCTGTGGAGGAACAAGGCAAGAGAGTGAGAAAAGCGTCGTTGAAAACGCAAGATTTATAAAATACCAATGATAAATTAAGCTCATTACATGCTAGAGCGTAAATCTTCCTCCATTCTTGCCGTGCAGAGCCT
The DNA here is from genome assembly GCA_024449915.1 of Sweltsa coloradensis. Lineage (NCBI taxonomy): Eukaryota > Metazoa > Arthropoda > Insecta > Plecoptera > Chloroperlidae > Sweltsa > Sweltsa coloradensis. The sequence goes on from JAMZAV010003499.1 coordinate 89,471, forward strand.
GCAAATGTGAACCATTGCTGCAATTCTAGCTTCTTATTGGCCAGTGACACACGTGCACTGAACTGAAAACAACAATTATTTTAATTTTATAACTGAATATATTATGCATAGTTTAATAGGATATATATTATCTCGGCCACTGATAGCAAAATATGTTACACAAATCCACAAATAAAACAGTCTTACACAGACATTAGTTAGAATAAGTTATGATAAAAACCTTTAAAATGGATATGAATATATTAGACACAAATTATGCATATTAAACGTTCTTTACTTAGGAAATTAGCATCACATTACAACAATAAAACTTTTTAAACCTTAATTTTCATTTTAAAAACTTATCAATATTAAAAACCCTATTTGGAAAATATTGTTTATGTTTTCGTTGCTAAAATGATCATTTTGTGAATCTAGCGATTTAAAGGTGAAATCTAACGGATATTAAGGAACTTTTAGCGTCCACAACACAATAACAACAACAACAACACACAAAAACGATATTATTATTTTGGTATTGCATTCAGCCCACAAATTTTTCCTAAAACGCTCAAAACGCACTATAAAAATCTGATTTTAAAAATTTTTACCTGCGGCGCTATTGTTGAAGGGCTTCACCCCCCAACCCCCCCCCCCGCACTTGTTCCCTATATAATAATACCCGCGAGATATTATTTATCTCCCCCCCCCCCCCCCCCGGGATGAAAAGTCTGAATTAACACTGACTGAATGGTTGTGGGGTTGACGAGGTAGGGCGGCTGAATGAATCATGGTCTGGTTCGCGATAACTGTCGGTGCTCCGATTCAATCATACCTCCACGGTGTCACAATAAACACAATGTACTCAAACTAACTTACGATTACCTGGGTCAGTGGCGGTCGAGGGAATATATCTCGGAGGGGGCTGCGTAGAGAAAGATATAACTAGCCTACACTAGGCCGCTTCGCGAACGTTGCAAAATTATTTTTGTTAAATAATGATAATTTTTATAAAGTAGTATAAATTGCTATGGGAATAACAATTAACTATGCAAATTTATGATTGATTTTAATAAAGTAATAATTTACATTCAATTTTTAAATACTAGAAACACGATAAAGTTGTTGTTAGAAGAGTGAGTGAGCCATGTGTTTAACCGGAAACATTCCCTATTCATAAGACTGGATCTAGTTTGCGTTGGTCTTTCCTCCCTAGCCTATCATAGGCTAGAGTGGCGCATAATGGCCTTACAGTTGACGAGACCTTATAACAAATAAACTCAAAAACCCTATCATTAACAACAGTATATCAATCAACTTGTATGCAGATGTTCCCGCATAACACGTGACTCGATCACTCGTCCAACAACGACTTTGGCGTTTTCCTAGTTTACCACATAATAAACAGCATAATACTACACTCAAATGACAGTTAAAAAAATTATACCTTGTAACTGTGATGTATCAATTTTTGATGATGAAATTTGCGAAAATTGTCGTTTTGGGAAATTTCTTAAATAAGCTTTAACTTGCTTCTTTTTTGTTCCACATCATCTAAACTCATCAATATAAAATGGTCCTTTATTACATCGTGTCTCGAAACAGTGCCCAAATATACACTCAAACACGCAAAAATAAGCATTCCAAAATCACACCCCTTCTTGGTTATCAACATATTTTAACCGAACCACTTGTCAAAATTACAAAACAAAATATAGAGAATTGCTAATCTTATTATCATACGGTAGGGCCTACGGGACAGATTAAAAAATCTAGCACCTTTAGACACGACAAAGTCAAGCTGAGTGACGCATCGTAGACACGAACACAACGACATGGTCTAGTACCGACTTGATTGAGAATTGTTCTATTAAATAAGCCTTTGGATCGCAAATTATAAGTAGTAAAATCAAAAGTATTGTTTCACGCCGCAAACCAAAAACACCATTACCAAAACCCACCATTTCCTAAAAGAAGGATAGCTGTTTGTTGCTTTGATCGGCTTGGCCCACTCCTACGCCCCCCCCCCCCACTAACCTACTTACTCGTGCGGCGCAATACAGCAAAATTACCATAAGTATTATTTTAGGCTACTCACACTCTAAATTAAAAGAGCGGAAAAACACTCAAATCGAGTGAAATTTCGCTCCTTTTTTAGCATGTATTTGCACCACTCTTTCTGAGTGACCACCACTCGTAGAATTGAGTGAAATAATTCCACTCAATTATAGAGCGAAATTTTCACTCTGAAATAAGGGTGATAATCGCTAATAAAAGATCGAAATTCACTCAAATAATAGCGATATTTTGGCTTCAAAGATACTCTCTATTTAGGATATTAATAACTCAAACAGAAGCGAAAATCACTCAAAATTGAGACAAACTAACTTCCCTAAAAAATATCGCAATTCAATCAAAAAGTAGCGGTGGGAGGGATAAGGGAGATAAATCGCTCTAGTAGCTTTTAATTCAGTATACGTATTGCATATAGGTACACATGATATATTATGTTATTTTCAACTCATGTTAATAGGTCAATATCTTAAAACTACAAAATAGTATTATAGCAGCTGTATGCAAACATCACATTGATATGTAGATGGACGACTGCGTTCTCTCTCTTCACTGTGGACGCCCATGAAAAGGCATGCATATAATTATTTCCATTAAGTTTTATCTAGGCCTACACATAATATATTATGTTGTTTTCAACTAAAACAATGAAAACACAATGAACTATTCGTGCATATAGAAGTACAACAGATGTCGACATTTAGGCCCTACCTTTTACTTTCGGCGTTTTCCGCAGAAATGCCCTTCCTATTAGAACGTTGCACACTTCATCACTACACCAGTCATAACTATTTTTCCTTGAAAACTTACACTGGCAAATGGCAATGCGCACCACGGTCACGAACTAACAGACACTGACGAGTTAGTTGGTTTCGACGATGCTGGACGTGGACAGAGGACCGTTGATACATATTGGAATGTCCTACCTCGTTCTTTGTCATGAGTACATGACAAGCAATTATTACCAGTGACATGTTTGAAACGTCGCCGGTAAAATCTCTGCTATTCATCCCCTAGACTTGGCACCGATCAGGACAATACAGTAGACATACAATAAGAAGAAGCCCCATTCATCGCTTAGATAAATCTCAACACTAATCCCTTGTACAAGCTTTATGCATCGCTCACTATTGACTCAACATCGCTAACTAAAGAGCGGTGTCACATGGTCACTCAGCACATTTGAGCTAAATAATGATCACCCAATACATCGAGTGACAATTCCAGTTAAAAATGAGTGACAAACACTCAAAACGAGTGAAGTGACCATCCGCTCGGCGTATTGAGTGAAACAAACCACTCAAATAATTTAGCGTGCAGTTAATCTTCCTTTTCGACACGAATAACAATTAAAATTAATTTACATATTCTAAACATGGTATACATTTTCACAATAAAAGAAAGGAAGGCATATTTTGGATCTGATAAATGAATGGCTAATCAATCAGGTGGCAAATATCTTCTTACGGGAGAAATGATTCAGTCAGTTTAATATTGAACACGGGGAACTAGTGACCCCCCCCCCCATATTACACAACTAATAAAGAATATTATATTTGTTGTTCATACCTTGTGAAACACAACACAATGACAAGACAATGAACAAAACACAACGTTCTCTCAAAGGTTCTGGTGCGTACTGACCAGGGTGCAACGATCACGTATTAGCCGTTGTACAATAGGTCGTAAATAGGGTAAAACTACTTGGTATAACAGAAAAAAGTCCGGTATGTTGTAACTATACTCCGTTAACGCACGGATGGTGGGGGGGAAGAGGGGGGGGGGCGGAAAGAGGAGCGGAATTTCGGAAAACAGCATTTTAACTCTTCGTTTTTCGTTGAAGATTTGCAATTTATACATAATATGCATACTGTTGGCACCAGGACGATGGTGCCAATAGATAGAGGGTTAGAACGAAAGAAAACGAAGTCACAGCTAGCTAACCTCAATCTGCTTGTGCTTCGAGAGGACTGGCGACGGCGGACTTGCCTCTTGTACGAGTGATGATGGTGACGTAGAGGAAGTAGGCTTTGGGTGAGTTGAGAGAGAGATTGGGGTTAAGAGTAATGAAAGTATTAAATGAAACGCTACAAAACCACACGTAGTGAACACGCAAATAAACTTAAGAGGATGGGATAGTCGCGAAATTAAAACCACGCAAAATTACAGTTTTTTCGTGATATCTCGAGACGATGCAAAATATCTAAAAACTGATTGCAGACAGCCCTGTGGTTTTGGGAGAACTATAGCCTGTACGAAAAGATATTGTAATGTGATGGTAATTAAGTTTTTATTTGATATATTTAATTAATTAAATGCATTTCTTATACAAACCGCACCGATCATTATATTTGAATTTTTTCTTGCATTATATTGCTCTAACAAAACCACAGGGCTGTCTGCAATCAGTTTTTAGATATTTTGCATCGTTCTCGAGATATCACGAAAAAAACTGTAATTTCGCGTGATTTTAATTTCGCCACTATCCCTCCCTCTTAAAACACTTGTAGAAAATAAAATGTCACAATAGGACCACGTAGAAATATTGCGTTCGAGGCAACACTGCTGTGCATTGTGCAACACTAACGAAAATGCGCTGCCTCGAACAGACAGCCGGAGGAACGTCCGTGTACTGTGATGTTAGACAGCGAAGGCAACTGACTACCTGTGTGGTGTGGGGAGGCCTAATCATTGCAAGATAAGCCAGATAGGTGAGGGGGGTGGGAAAAACTAGACGACTTAAATCAAGAGTGCACTAGCTGGCGCAAACACATACAGTCGATCGTCACAACATTAAATAATGTAACGAAATTTACAGTGGCGTTAAGTACGGAGGGGCAAGGGGGGTAGACCGCCCCCCCAAATTTGGTCAGGGGAGCTAGGGGGGAATAATTTAGTAAGGCACGATTTTGTAAACTGTGAATAGAACTGACAATCTTCACAATTTTTTAATTATTATCTACGGAAACACGCCGAAACCTAGTAATCTTTATAACCAGACCAGTTTTATAGCGAAGTGGCAAGTGGGAAGATTATTCTTCTTCGAGTGTAAGTAGCGTAGTGTGAAGTGTAAAGTGTAAGCATATATATTAGTCACTCAACGGTGTAAGTGTGTGTGTAGTGTTTTGTGTTGAATGGTTCTGTTAAAATTAAATTGATATCGTAATTTTAAATATGAAACGTACTAAACAGTTTTCAGTTAGAATTTTTTAATAGAAGAGGGCAAAACAAAAATATGTTTGCCTGTATGCTTCGTCATTAAATAAAATAAAAAAAATACGTTGTAATTTATTAAAATGTTCAATGTTCTTCACGTTAATTTTTTAATTTTTTAGATCGCAGATAGTTGATTAGACGAGTGAGCGCAGCGTAACGAAGTCTTTCCTAACGCTACTCGATCGGGCCTTGGTCACGAAAATCACGCTTCCAACTTATAAAAACAACAAGTAATATTCAAATTTCATAAAACTATTAAACTATTTTAATAAAATGTACGAGCGTAGAATCGACTTCCAGCTAAAGACGCTGTCTACTTCCGCCCCCTTAACTAGTCCTATCTAGCGGCAGACCGACAAAGCTATATACCTTTTGCATGCCAATCATTTAACATGGGGAAATCAGAGCCGCGCCAAGCAGCTTATTTGTATCTTACATACATCCAGACGGCGGTGGAATAAACATTGCTTTGAATGACTTTTTCTATCCCATTCATTATTACCTCTCCATTAAGTTGATCTTTCTGACGAAAATAAATGTATATTGTCTTGTCAGGGGATGCTTCACTGTCAATCTGAATACTGATTCGATCATGTGGAGTAATGATCAAATCGCCAGTCATACTTTCTTACACATTATTCAATGTCTCTTTACACCCATTGAAGAGGATCCTTACCAAAAAGAATTGGGTCAAAGACGACAGTATATTTATTTCGAGTATGTTGAATATCTTTTTGGATGATGAAGAAGCACTTACAAGAGTAAATCCTTTTGAAGTCCTCGGACAACAAGTTCCCTGATGCTGACTCGCCTGTTGCTGCTGTTGTTGTTTTTGTTGTTGTTTTTGTTGTGTTTGTTGTGGTTGTTGTTTTTGTAATGGTTGTTGTTTTTGTTGTTGTTGTTTTTGTAATGGTTGTTGTTTTTGTTGTTGTTGTTGTTGTTTTGTTTGGTTGTTGTTTTTGTTGTGGTTGTTGTTTTTGTTGTGGTTGTTGTTGTTGTACTGCTCTCTGCGGCTGAGTCTGCATCTGCTGCTGTTGTGGAGGTGCTGGTGGGATGGCGGATACATTACCGCCGGTCTGTTTATGACTAGAAGGTTGTGCCCCTGAGGTCGACGGAGTATCAACATCATCTTTTTTTGGAGCACTGCAAATTTAAATAAGACTAATGCAAATGTCTATTAGACAATAATAATTAAAACGGCTCATACCATGATTGACATAATTTTATGAAAATGAGAAAATAAATACATTATTACAAAAGATGCCATTAAACATTTTACGTGTAATCTCTTAATATGATTATTTATTGTAACGATTCATAGAAATCCAGAAAAAAATATATTTAACCATACACTGTTCACACAGAAATATAATTTTGTGAATAATGAATTTTTTTAAATTTTTTTTTAATCTCAAGCAAAAATAAATATAAAAACTCCGGTTAAAAATACTGTGGTAATTATACACAACTTTATTGGACATATTATGGAACTTACATATTACCACTTATCTGAAGTGTACTAGTGCTAGTGCTGCAAACTGGGGGGTGAGACGTAGAAGGCGTTGAATCCCTGACGCTGCATGTGGTATTGCTACTGGTTCTGTTGAATAATAATAGCAAAAATATTCTAAGATTTTTAATCATACACAACCATGTTGCAATCTATAAAGAATAAATCTACAATATTTGTCCATCGAAAAAATATGATAATTAATATTATTTAAAAATAAATAAACAAAGAAAAAGTATATGACTTGCTGCTTCTGCGTGTTCACTTGGGAGCTTCCTGAGATAAAATTATCTAACCGTTTTGCGGAATTTTTCGGCTGGCTCAACCATATCAAATCCTCCACAGGAATTTCTTCATCAGCATCGTCGTCGTGTATTTGTGAGAACATTTGTGTGTCAAATTCGTCTATTGCATTGTTTGAGAATGTGTGGGCTGCGTGCCATTTAATCAATTTTCTATATCACCAATATTAGTATTTTTATTGGTAGATGCTAACACAAGTTCACCAAAATCGTTTATTATTTGAGAATTACTAGCAGGAGTCAGATTTTGCAGCACAGTCTCCCATATATCGTTTATTTTATCGTTTTTTATATATACACATATAATAATAATTTGAAAGAAAAAAATCACGATGTAATTATAATTATAAACACAGCAATGTTCGCTATTAAATTGTTTTTTCCAGTTATATAAAACTTAACAATCACGCCCAATGTTTAGCAATACTTTGTAAGGAATTAATAATAACACTTATACACAAATACACTTTACACCTAGCACTGAAGCACTGTGACACACTGTGACAAGAAATACTACTATGCTGATGTAATTTCACTTGAGGCATGTGATCGAATGATGCTTCTCAAACAGTGTGAAGTGGTTTTATAGGGTCCTGTGGTCCTCCCCTACTTTGCCTAGGGGCACAAACCGCCACGAATTTTGAACAAAATGCTACCCCCTCCACTCTTATTTTGCCTGGGGGCACAAACTGCCAAGCTATTTGAACGAGATGCTACCCCTCCTCCTTAACTCGGCCTAATGACACTTATGTTTAGGGTTCACTTATATATTTATTCACAGTACAAAGATACAGACTGATACAGTTCACAACTCTAGGCCTAGGCCATTGCTTCACAACAACCATTCCCCACATAAAGCGTCTGCACATGCAGATGCTATTCTCACCTAAGCTCGTATAGGTACTATAGCTATCCTCACCTGAGGCGTCATTAACTACACTATGTGGTACTCCTAACTACACTAATACACTACAACTCGTCCCCACTAAATAACTAGCTTACAAATCTTAAAATGTTTTCGGAAGAGTTCTTATACTAGACGAGCCACGTGGCATTCTGCGCTAATCAATACCGGCCACTCTACTGCCATGATTGTTTCCCTTTTCCCTGAGACATCCTCTGTCTTAACAATGGAATCTGCTGAACAACTTGGCTTGACATTACAACTGTACTATCCTCTGATTGAACACGTGGCTGTGGCTCTACAAATACCGCCACTTCTACTACCGACAATTATTATTTACCTTCTCCCTTGTGGAATCATACTGGATATTTGATCTGGTCTAAGCTGGTCTAAATGTCCTGTATATGCATTGTTTGCTTTCATCGCACTTTTGTACCTTAAGGGCCACAAACTTCTGTAATGCGCCCCCTAGCCCATTTTTCCTACAAAGTCTATATTCTTTAAAATGCCGCTGTCCTCCCAGCTTAAAGGGAATTTCCCTCGAACCAGTTCGACATCTACCTGACGCATTGGTTTTGGCCTCTACTACTCGAGCTGTAGAAGGTTTAACTAACATCAACCTAGTACGCAGAGTGCGGTAAAACATCAAATTACCCGGTGTTTCCCTTGTGGTGGAATGGGGTGTAGTTCTATAGCCCAATAGAAATCTAGGTAAAGCTACATGTAAGGGCACCTTAGATGTAACCAAGGCTTCTATCTTTTTTTTTGAATGTTTTGACCAAGTTTTCTGCTGCCCCATTGGTAGACGGGTGGTAAGGGGGAGAAAAGGTATGTTTTATACCATTTTGTTTGCAGAAATTTTCAAACTCTTCCAAAGCAAACCGAGTTCCATTATCTGAAACCAGTTGTTCTGGCAATCCAAAAGTAGCAAACCACCATCGTAGTCGTGAGATAACAGCTTCTGAGCTAATACTAGATAATTCATGTACTTCCGGCCATTTTGAAAAGCTATCAATCAACACAAGGAAATACTTGCCTCCATGTAAGACCAGCAACTATCCATGAACCCCCGGCTTCCAAGGTCTGGCTGACCATGTCCATGTGAACAGACAAAGAATTTTTTCGGCATTGGCCTATTTTGAACACAGGCCTCACAAGATGCAGTTACCCTCTCCAAATCTGAGTCTAATTTTGGCCACCACACATACGACCTTGCCAGCGCCTTCATTTTTACTATGCCGAAGTGGCTGGAATGCAGTTCTTTTAAAACTTTTTCTTTTAGATTTTCTGGAATCACTACTCTATGTCCCCACATGATACACCCCTGTTCTAAAGTAAGTTCCTCCTTCCTGGTTGAAAAAGATTTAAACTGCTCATCTATCTGATTTGGCCATCCTGTCATCAAGAAATTTATGATTATACTGAGAACCCCATCCCTTTCCGACTCGGCTCTTATCAGACTGGCAGTAACTGGTAAGAACTCTTGTTCTCCTAAATGCAAATAAGAAAATTCTTCGACCCGTTCTTTTACGCTTTTAACCAACCGTAACCTTGACAACCCATCGGCATTACAGTGATTTTCTCCCTTGACATACTGTATCTCTAGGTCAAACCTTGTATGTAACGATCCCACCGTTGACGTCTATTTGCCGCCAACACCTTATTCCCTTTTTATTCACCTAGATATGCATTAAAGGTTTATGATCGGTTACCAAAATAAAATTCCTACCTACAAATACTGGAAAGAATTATCGCACATCCAAATATTAAAGGGGATAGTGCTTCTCATATCTAATTGTGAATATTTTTTTTTCTGCATCTGACAGCGTGAACTAGAATCAAAAGCGAATTGGCTTCTCTGAGCGTTTGATATCCATGCGAAAAAACTGCGCCTACCCCATATGCAGAAGCATCGCATTGCTGAAGTTGATATGTTAATCACTGATCAAAATGCGCTCTACCCTGGAAGAAGTAGACCAACCTTTTAATTTTTGTAAAGCCTCTTACCTCCTCATCCGAACACCAGTACTACCCATTTTGCAGCAACCTTGTAATGGAGCCAACATGTAGCTAGCTTGGTAAGATATTTTGGCATAATCCTTGACCAGACCTAGCACGAACGTAACTGAGAAACATCTGTAGGGAGCTGGAGCATCAATTATTGCTCTTAACCTTATCATTATTTGCATGCAACCCCTCCTTATCTACCCCATGACCCAAAAATTCAACTGAAAAGCTGGAAGAACAGCACATTTTTTTTTGTTATCCTTAAAACCATACTCATTCAGACGATTCTAACACATTTTCAAGTTCTCTTTAATCGAGTCTCACATCTTCTCCTGTGGACTATTAAATCGTTCTTAAAACACAAAACACCTTTTAAACCTTGCAACACTGGGTCCGATTGTGAGTTGAATATTGCCTGTAAATACGTGGAGTCCCATGGGCATGGCGTCATAGCGAAACAGAGTTCCTCTGTGCGTGTTGAGTGTACACAAATTCTTGAGAGGGCTCATCCAACGTAGTTGTTGAAATGCTTGTGCGAGAGATCGGATCGTAAAAACTTCTCACCACACCTGCAATTTAGTAAACAATTCTTCGATCCGCGGTAATGGGTAATGCTCTACTTCCAGTTTTTGGGTGAGAGTAACTTTAAAATCTGCACAGATCCTTACTCCTCCATCTGCAACGAGCTTACTGGCACTAATGGGTGTGGGCCCATTCACTGAATTTTTAAACTGGGTATATTACCCTAAACGTAAGATCCTATCAAGCTCTGCATCTACCCTTGGTCTTTATGCAAATGCCTAAGCCTTGGGTCTATAAAAAACTTGTAGCATCACTTTTTTCAATTTTAATGATACAAGTCCCATTGAAAAAGTACCTAAACATCTCCAATAATTCAGGTACTCACCCAACAAAACCCTATCTTGTCATTTTCTCCCTTGACGACGGTGACACCCGCTTTCCTGCTTGTCTTCTCCGACTGTGCCAACCGGTTAAGTCGCACTAGTGTTAAGGGAAGTTCAATGCCTGTGTAACCAGTCCCCTCCCGCAATGGTGGTCCTCCGTTTGGAACCACGAACAGTACACTCACTGGCAACGCCTGCTTTTATTTGAACAGGCACTGTTATGGTGCACAACGGTGCTATTATTCCTTAGAGTACGACTTTAATCTTACCTGTGTCATAAGCTGATGGTTTGCAAACTTATTTTTATACATGTCTCTGAAATTGCTGCAATTGCAGCCACTGTCAATTTCCATATTAACCATCCCTGTCCTGCAATTTTACTTCCAGCATCCAAGGTTTGACGCCCAGGCCCAGCACCATGAAAGATTTCTGCAAAATTCTTCCTCTACTGACGCTTCTTGTTCTCACTTCTCACATAATTGTGATAACTGCCTTGCCTTCACGTCCCACACTTAAATTTGGACACATTCTCGGGGTAAATGTCCCTGTCCTGTTACAATTATGGCAGCGATGACCCTAATTACAAACAACCCGGATGCTAAATGAACTCTGTTGCCCCAAGAGTAACACCTTCTTCTCACCCTTGTCTGAAACATAGGGCCCTGCCACTGGCCCGCCTGCATACGCCTATGGTTGAGCTTACCACCCGACGTACTAGGCCTAGGTCCCTGGCCTAGGCCTAGGCGACTTGCCCATTTGGCTTTGGGGGCTTCAATAACTCGTATTTCGAGATGGAGTTGTGTTGGCCTGCTCTCTAGCACCCCTGACAGGCATCTCTTCTATCCCTTCCACATAACCTGGCCCAGGTCCTGACGTACCTGTGTTACCTCAGCTGATGCTGTGACGTCCTAGGCCTCCCCTCCGCCACAATTGCGTGCAGCCCTTTCGTGTGCCGTGCCAACTTTAGTAGCATTGTCAAAAACGTAAGAGAGTCTGACTCTAAATAGAGCACATTGCTTAATCTCCTTGTTTTTCAACCCTACTAACAATTGATCTCGCAAGCATGTCTAGGAACGTACCTATTTACAATACCTAGTCATTTTCCGTAGGCCTCGCCGCGTACGTTGATACTGTCTCTCCCGCCAATTGGCAGCATCCTATGAAAATTGTGCCTGTTCTTTCTGAATTACTGACGGAACTGGACAAAAGTGATCGTTCTCAATTTTTCAATTCCAAATAGGACCTATCACCGTTTTTAGGCTCCGACAAGTCCTTTTAGAACCTCAATGACTCTTGCCAATGGATGATATGAGTATTGCCTTCTTTCTTGATCCCCCCATCGTCGTCCGCGATCGCAGTCAGCCCGTTTGCAATGAAAGATTGTTCTAAACTTTTCCAAGTACAGATTCCCACGAAACTCCCGCCTAAAATTAAATTTCTCCACCTTTTAAGCTACATCTTCGTCGCCACTGTATGTTTTAGGGTTCACATTATATATTTATTCACAGTAAAAGAATACAGACTGATACAGTTTCCCAACTCTAGGCCTGGCCATTGCTTCAAAACACCATACCCCACATAAAACGTCTGCACATGCAGATGCTATTCTCACCTAAGCTCGTCTAGGTACTATAGCTATCCTCACCTAGGCTCATAACTACACTAGGTGTTACTCTAAACTACACTAATACACTACAGACACTAACTGCCTAACCAACAGGTTTGGAGTTGTAAATCAGGTCAGGGTCATGTGAATAGAGCTCCTATACAAAACTTACATTGTATCAGAATAGAATGACGGCGCAGCAAGACTGAACATGAAAATTGTTGTAAATTACTAGTGCTCGTTCTATAACATACAATACACTCCTTGTCCTACTGAATTTTATATATAATCAGAAGTCTAGACATCGGAGGCACTCTTTTATTGAATAACAAAGAACACTTTATGAATAGATCATTCAACATTTAAAAAAAATTGGCATAGAATGATGCTATCGTTTTTAGAAAGTCAAAAGTTGAAATAATAAGCAACATGTGTGGTCATGACAACCAAGTCATCCACATGTGTATTAAAGCTCTTCAATTGCATACAATACACTTCTTATGAAAAGTCTATTGAAGTCAATAATTGTATGTCATTCACTACTTTTATGAATAGGCCATTGAATTTGAAAAATAATTTGGATGTCTAGACGCCTGTCTGTGGTGTACTATTAAAGTACCATGCTTTCTAAAAGTAAATTAAAACTTGTAATCTCAGATTGCAACTCCAGACATTTCATCTTCAAGTCTAGACAAGTATGAATTAGGTCACATGAACAGAGAGCAAGTGGTAATAACATAATTTGCTATTTTGTGACAACTTATTGTATAGCGTTGCGTCTTCATTCAATATATATAATTGGAAGTGCCTAAGACGGCATACACGTCTGTCTGTGCTGGTAATACTGGGGGGTCTATATTTTGAGTTTTGCTTAGCTACAAATTTCGCTATGCGCCGCGCGTACCGTCCATGCAAACTACAGCATGCAAATAGATAGCACAATAAATTCAAACTAACAACACTGTGTCCTGGCAGGCAAGTGGTCAGCGTGCTGGAGTTTGGCGCAGGTGGCCGGGGTTCAAGTACAGCTTCTTCCGACTTTTTTTTAAAAGCGTATTTACTTAAAAATATGAAAAAAAATTAAAAATCACGTGGCACATAGGCGCAAAAATCAAACCACTGCACAGCTAACTCTGCGCACCGCCAACGTCATGGTGAGGAGGTCAAAGTCGAGCGAGCTCAAAAACGTCAGTCTCAGTCCAGTCTTCGTCCAGGAAGGACGTGCACGATGCTCCGTCCCAAAATAAAATAAAAAAACTATGTTTAGTTAGGTGATCACCCTCTTGTGTTGTAACTGCCATCTTGAATCCAAAAAAAAAGAAAAAATTTATAGTTAAAAAAAAGGAATATTTAAAAATATGAATCACTAAAATATGGGTAATTAAAAAAAATGCATAATTAAAAAAGAACAATGTAACCACTGGCGTAGCCACTGCCGAGTGGCGTACACAAAATTTCAGTACAAAACCTTTTTTTACCTTTCTTTGCAATTTGTTTCGGCATTTTAGGTAGGCAAGGCTAGGCCTCACCCTAGAAAACTTACGCAAATATAACAAAACAAACAGCATAAAAATTTGATAAAATAGAGAGTACGACTGCCTTAAACTATTTGATAATAACAAATATCTACGTGAAATAAAATGTAGGCCTAGCCTAGTACACTTAGTGTGTTTTGACAATTGATTGAAAGTGCGAATCGATTATAGCATCGATTGTTCGTCACAATCGATTATGGCATCGATGTCGCTTTATGAGCTGTGGGGGGTGGAGCTTCAAGTCGCGAAAAGCCAGTTGACTCAAAATATTTTCAACTCGCTTGCAGTTTCCAATCGCATGTTGGGTTTCAAGACTAGCCTATTAGATCTTGGCAATTCGCTTGCGACTTCGACTAGGTGGCTTGACTCACTTTACGACTCGATACGAGTGGTCTAAAGATTGGCTTCCTAAGTGATTACAAAAAAACTTTCTGGTACGCCGATGTTCTTGCCCAAGGTGGTATAAAGGGGAACACCCGTGTTGTTTTTAGAGAGTTGTACACTAATGGATATTCTGTGGTAAGGATCGACATCAACTTGTCTTGTTAATATTCCTCTGTACAAACTCACATCAGCTAGCTGCTAGATTACAAAAATTTCCAATGGAAGGAATGTCACAGATACTACGCCGTGAACCAGCACTTTGGATTGAAATCACCTTTCCCTAAAATCAATTTGGTGGCCCTATTCTGAATTAATTCTAGTTTGATCATATTTTGCTGAGTTGTATGATACCACGCAGGAATACCGTAAGTAAAAATGGATCCTATCAAGGTAAGGTAATCAGTTCTTATTGTGCGTTGCCTTCTCCTCCTAATACTCCTATTTAAAAACCCAAGCAGAGAAGCTGCTCTATTGCGAACAAAATCAGTTTGCACATTCCATTTAAAGTTGTCAGTTACATAAATACCTAACAATTTCATAGTATTAAAAATGGGAACCTGGGATCCTTGTAGGATATACGTGCGAAAAAAGCGTTTCTTGATCTTGAGAAACGTATGTTTTGAGATTTATCACAGTTATTTTTATCATGTTTAATAAACAACGATCTATTGACAACAAATCCTTTTGGAACTCTTATCATATCTTCCTCAGAGGCAATTGGTCTATAAATGGTGGTATCGTCAGCGAACTGAATCATCTTTGAAGAAACACACTGCGGTAAGTTTAGAAAGTATATTATGAACAAGAGAGGACCTATCACTGAACCCTGCGGCACACCGGAAGTAATGTTAATACGGTGGGAGGTGGCTCCATGAAAAATAAAACACTGGGTTCTGTTGGAAAGAAATGACCTGATACCTGATACCTTGAACACCATACACCGGTAGTTAAGAAAGTAGTCTACAATTAGGCTGGTCAAATGCTTTAGACCAGTCAATAGCAATGCATTTGTCCTGTTTAGTTGGGGAATCTTCTAACATGTGTAGCCAATCATCAATCAGTAGTAGTAGTAGTAAACTTTATTTAGCTATATATAGCTATTAATATACATTTAACACAATGTTTACATTGATGTGGCACATAAGCACCATAGGGCACCATAGGGCAGTAACACAAGATCGTTTAGGTAGGAAACCATGTTGATCGGAGTTCAAAAGACCGTTAACTTCAAAGTCATTGTTTGACTGGACTTAAGGTCTAACAGACGCATTTATGCTGATCTGACTTTCACTTTGGTTCGCCACTTGTTATTAAGATTTAGTTTTTCCATATGAGCGAGTTTTGTGGCAGTGTTTTTTCGATCGAGCAACTTCTTTTTGTATACCTCGATAGCATTGAGTTACGAGTCTTTACGAAGTGCTTGTTGTCTAAGATTTTACAATATACTTATTATTAACTAACCTATATAATAACATGCATAATAAAACACTTTAAAATATAGTTAAATGAAATAAAAAAATCTAGTGCTCAAAGTGGGGTGGGGAATGGCATGCGGATGCCGCCTTGTTTTGATTGGTCACATTACTTTCTTCACATTTCTCAGTTTAGGGCCAACTATTATACATCATCAACCAGATAGGCCTAAGCAAATATAGGCAAACAGTGAGTAATTTCATCCGTGAAGTGGCATGCATGTGAAGCTTGGCTGCACGGATATTTTTAACACTTTTGTGATTTACTGTCGCATGTCTTTCAAATTTGGTTTGTGACTTGTAGGCCTATACAAATCATGGCTTTATAGCTGATTTTGGACACACATTGAATATTACCTTGTCACATCCCCAAGATAAAAGGACAACAAACAATAATCAAACGATTTAACGAATTTAATGACGTCATTAAGTGTCGCCTATTTTTGGACTTGGACCTGTAGCTCTAATCTTACCCTTTATTGGGCCGTGGGAATTATGCTTCCCACCGGACATTTCGTGCTACGCGGTTCCCGGGAAGCATGATACCCACCGTTATCATGTGCAGCTAGCTTACGTATACCAGTAGAACTCGGGAAAAAAATCGCTATGGCAGTTCGGTCGGTAATAACGTTTCCAAAACAATTATTACGAATTTATACGTTATTTGTTGTTGTGTCTACGAGTGTATATATCAAAATTATCATCAAACTCGAGTGATTTCTCTATGGAGGATAGAAGTAAAAAATTAAAAATTATTTCTGATTATTTTTTATAGAAGTTGATTTTTGGTTTTTGAAAACAATCGAGTATTTGTATGCTAAATATACATAAATATTGATAATTTTTTCACTCTCGTGGGCGGTGGGAATATGTTTTCCCTCCACTTTTTGGGGTAACTCATAAAAAAAAGTTTTGATTTCTTTGTAAGAGTCTTCATTATGGTTCGTCTAGAAAGTCAACACTCCAATTTAACCCC
This sequence comes from Sweltsa coloradensis, assembly GCA_024449915.1. NCBI lineage: Eukaryota > Metazoa > Arthropoda > Insecta > Plecoptera > Chloroperlidae > Sweltsa > Sweltsa coloradensis. Next base: position 106,340 of record JAMZAV010003499.1, read on the forward strand.
TGGAATTATTTTGACCATGAAAGGGATAACATTAATGCTATTTCTCACAAATTTAGACCTTTAATGACTTCAAGAGTATTTAGTTTGATGCCTGTTTTTGGAACTTGGACCTAGACTTGTATTGTTGACTACTTATGTTTGCATCATTTTGCTCATAGGAAACAATCAATGGTATTCCTCACAATTTTAGACCACATTATTGACGATGAAGGTATTGAGTTTGACGCCCATTTTTGGACTTTGACCTGGATTTAGAACACATTTTGAATATTTATTCCTTGTAGGCTAGCGTATTTTTGTGCCTGCTTCTCTATGCCATCCCGTCACCTTTCATTTCCACTTTTGAGCACTGAGCAAATGAAAAAAAAAATTAAATATTTTTATTTGGTTGTAAAACAGATGAATCTTTTTTCCTGCATTTAATAATTGTTTCGTTATGCTATTTCATTTCCATTTTAATTTACTGACAGTGACATTATCCCAAACAAAGTTAACAATCGATTTCCACTTTGATCTAATTTTTTGTTGAAACTCTTCATGATATTACATAATATAATATCAATTAATCAAATAATCAGGTGTTCCAGAATCATTACTGATATTTCCTTTTCAATCAATGCAATTGAATTTACTTTGTCAAAACATGTACTGTCTTGCTATCCCATAGCTTTTAGGACAATTTTGAACTACTAATTTTCAATTGTTAGTGATGACACAAACAATATACTTTCTTTCCCTTTTTTTTTATTTATTTCTTTTCCCATTTTTTTTATTTATTTTCCCTTTTGTGGGGGGTTCTAACCTGGGGTGTGTCCCGTACGGTTATCCGGTACAACACCACTCCTTTACAAACACCGTTTCCCTTCCACCGCTGAAACTCAAGATGTCCTGTCCTGTCCAGTCCACCAGCAGGTCCTGATGCCCGGCGCTGGCGCCCTGGTTTTTCGTCCCGACCAGCGCTGCGTTCAGCTTTCCGCCACTGCATCAGTCTACACGCACGTGGCTTCCTCCCGTTCCTTTGGTAGGCTCCACTTTACAGTGTCAGCAAAGTAAGGGTACACTGACATTACTCAGACACAGCTTGGTGAATTTTCATAGACTATGCCCTTGTTGCATTTAAACAATTTCAGATAATATATTGACCATAATATTCCTCTCAATTCAGCACTTTTTCCGCAGCGCACAACTTTCTTGCACGGAATTAGGTTATTACGGTGTAGTCAACTGTTCTATCACATCATTTCATAGGATTTAAATTAACGTTCTTTCAATTTTTACCTTAGTTACATTTTAACCTAGCAACTATGCCCTGTTCTGTTTGGACCTTTTCGATGGACAATGTACAGTTTTCTGTGGTGTGGTAATTTTGAAAATTCCTTTTTTTTTCATTTTCATTCGGATAAATTTCCTATTTTAATTTCTTCAATTTCCAAAATTTAATCACTGTATAGTCAAAACTGATGCTCCCCTTTTCCAAGTGATTTTATGAATTAACAGCCCTATAGTCTGTTACATTCGTGTGTTTACTTCTCCTACCTCCGATATATCCTATCGGACGGACACGTTCCAAAATCGGGGACTCTGGGAGGAATAACAAGGTTCGTCGACTATCCGTGACATATCGTCATAATGGTCACCATCACGCATTTAAAACAACGGTAAACGCTCGTAGGGCCTGCACCTCTGGCTTGGCCTCCGCGTTTAACCATAACCTGGTTTTACCACTGTTCCGACACCTCAGTTATCCCGACTCGAGGATAACTTTATTGTACTGTTCCCGTAATATAGAAATACAAATTAGCCCTATGCCCAGGGTCTAATTGTCTATTAAGAGTCAGAGCGCTTTAACCTGGCACTTAAAACAAAACTTCTTTTTAGGTGTCGAGCGTTTTCGAACACCTATCGTTCCGCCTATCCAGTAGTTGTACTTCGCAACTCTACACCTTCGTCCATCCCCCATTTCTCGACTGTGCAGGGGCACTAGGTTGCCGTCTGTATTAGGCCGCATCTTTGGTTGGCCACTTACACTGTAACGAGCAAGTTGTACATCCCTAGACTATACTGTACCGTAGACGTACTTCACTTTGCTTTTGTAAAAAGCAGTAATATCGTGTATTCCTGTGATTAAAGTAAACTCTCCAATAAACATAAACAGCTTAACAGACTTACTGGTGCTGTCTTGTCTACTTCCCTGTAAAGTATTCCCTAGACGCGTTAGCAATCTTTCGTGGGCTTTAGACGAGGCACGGTAAACAGGGTTAATTACTCCCTACTAACGGTGTTCGATTCGGATCAGGCCGGGGTAATTACTTCCTTCTGATCAGCATTGCATCTCGTAGAACTGACCTTACAGATAATGGCTTTTGAGGACGCAACTGCTTGCTACACTTGCTGGCGGTTCCCGATAAACGGTATACTACCTTTATTGTATGCTTAGTTTCCTTTTTGGAATTTAACACAACTTTTCCTTCCCCCGAAAGAGAAATTCTAGTCAAGTACTACATCGAACGACAAAATTAATTAGGTTGGCTATAATTAGTAGATGGTAACACCTAATTATTTATTTGTTACATCCAAGGAGACGGATTTAATGTAACCGACTGTTGACCCTATCAGATTGATTTTAATTTGTTTAACTTTCACATCCTAGCTCAAGTGCAACTAGTCCTTAGTGTAGCCTAAACTGACTCCGGTTTACAGATAGAAATAACATTGTAGTTCCAGTGTTTACTTCACTAACTTCCTACACCATTTTACTACCGCTATGAGACTTTCCCTGTCCACTAGCTCCGGTTGCTAACACAGGTACTATCACCGACTCGGCTAGTGCTAGTTCGACGACGAGGCATCCGTCGAACCCTTCCCTTCCCCTTTTAAAAAACTCTATTTGGGGGGGGGGGGGGTACAACTTACCTTGGCTTCGACCAACAGTCCTTTACCAAGGGCTCTCCTACCGGTGCAGTTTTCGGGGCCTTTGGTCGCTCACACATGATTGTCCGGAAACTTGGCTTTGTTTTCCCCTTTCCTTATTTTCCTAGATTTATTACGACAATCAACGACCAAAAAACCGCCATTCTACTGTTTTCAGATGTTACACAAATGGTAAGTCTTATTAACAGGAACCACTTATTTCCAAAATATTTGCACTGATTCTGTTCTAATTCAACAGATTAGATTTCTCTCTTCCGAAAGTTCCCTAGCTAGTCAGCATAGCAAACATGTGCTATAATTCGGCACTCCTGACCGCCATTTTGAATTCTTTTTTGATACCAAACTGTATCACCAATCTTGTTTAAAATATTTTACTTACATAAATCAAGTGTTTGTCATTAGCCAGGACCCATCCATGCGACAGTTATAAGCATGCAATAATACAAGTGTGGACTCACCTAGTGTCTTCTCTGTAGGCACTTTTATTTAATTCCTCCACAAAACAATATCACTCAAGAAAAATAGTCACTGCGGGTTATTTTATTTTTACGAGTAAAAACTCCACTATGCTGCCACCAAATGTAATGATCGCTAGCTGCCACCAAATGTAATGATAGCTAGCTGCCACCAAATGTAATGATCGGGGATAGTTATCAATCAGTAGATCAAAACTGATCAATAAGTATCGGGACACTGTTAAGACTATTTATCCTGAGGGAGTACTGCTTTGAGGAGGGTTATGAAGGTTCTACGTTACAATCATAACTCAATGGTTAAAACTTACACTTTTTAATAAAGAGACACATAGAACACTTCATAATATGATTGTTAAATCCGCCACTTATTGCCTAAAACTGCAAAACACTTCCGCCCTACATGGTGGTAAGATAAGAGGAGACGTTTTGCACAGACAAAACGGTAGGAGGGTAAATAGCATAGTTCCCCTTGATTTCCTGGTTTACATAGGCTTATAGGTAATAGCGTTTCATTCTAAGTACAGTCACTCGGCCAATGCAAAGTTATTAACACAATTGCTCTAATCCAGTCTTTACAAATTCCTTATTGAAGTGTGTTTTGGTTTCGGCATTGTACATTGCTGACTTTGCAGAGGTTTGTTATCTCAAGTGACGTAAGTCTGTCAGCCAGTGCCGATGAAGTAAACTCTGTACTGCATTTCTTAGGCATGTAATTTAATGTCCTATTTAAAATCCCAATAAAGACTGAACCAATAACCAATCGAAAACCAATCGATGTTATGGCTACTGATTTGGCTTATTGCCTAAATGTATCACGGAATTAGGCACCAGTATCTTTTGCCTTAAACTAAATAACTATCCTGTTGAAATGTTATGCTCGAAAATCAATACACGATCATGGAATATAATCGAGTGACATTCCAGCCGTCACTACACAGTATTTAATAATTTACGCTACCAAAAGCCATACCACAACATACCAATGTGACACCATTTTTTTCAATTAAGATATGTGATAAAAAGCAATAAGTACTATTTAATTATACATATTTTAAGCAATCAAGTTATAAAACATATATTCTGTTTTTGTTTTTGCACTGAGCTAATCATGCAAAATATTACTTTGAAAAAAAAATTAATTTCGATTAAATTTTTTTTTTTTAAGATTTCGCACAATAACAGCAACATAGGCCTACCAATGTGACATAAATATATTTATTCAATGTCATAAATACAACAACTAGAAATTTATTTAATTATACATTTTCAAGAATAAAGTAGTTATGAAACAATTATTTTGTTTTTAAATGTGTCTAAAACTAATTAACAGAAGTGCAACAGCCCCAACAACATAATAACCAAAGCCAAATTTAGAACTAGTTAGAATATTGCACATGAAAATCAAGTGAATGACAAAAAAGATTGGCGGACACTGTGTTATTCATAAGGTCGATTCGCAAAATGGTCCTCGATAAATGTGTGGTCCAATATCAATTAATGTGTCGGTTGGAAGGACTAGTTATGATAGTTTGACCTCAATATTTCACTCGCTGTTGTGAATTGTAATGAATCGTCAACATCGAGTTCGTCTTTTGTACGTCTTTGTTTCAATGCAAATTATTTCATTAAATACCGTAGCAGAAATAATATTTTCTAAAACAAAAATAGAAGAAATTCATCATTTTCAGTTTTATTGCAATGATATCTTATCAGATATAGTAAACACAAACGAGATTCTCACGAAGAAGACGCCAAGTTGCGTACTCATTTCATCGTGACACAAACCTTTCAAATATGAAATCATTTTGATGTTTGCTTTATTATTCTATTTCTTAAATAAAAATAAAATCTTTTCCTGTTCCCGGTGTGCACCAGTAAGTGTATGCAATAGTAGGCCTAAAGTAGCCCAGTAAGTGAGCTGAGGCATTACATTCGGGTTCGGGGGGGGGGGGGGGGGGGGGGGGGGGGGGGGGGATTTTTTCTTTGTTACCTTGCTCTTGGTTAGTTAGTTAGTTAGTTAGTTAGTTAGTTTTATTAGTATTCAAGAGATCTAACATGATAACAAGATTTAGGATTTGTAAAGGTGGTGCCTATAGGCCTACATACATACATAATTATTAGGTACAATAAAAATAATTCATATCAATAAATATTTATAACCAAGGATATAGACCTAGTGTAGATAGGTCTAGACTATTAAAAGATAAAACATACATCCTGTCTTAGGTAGTTACATATATTAATATACATAAAATACATAAAATCCCAGCATTTATGACATCACAGTAACAATCCTTAACAGTTATTTACAAGTCATCTGCTTTATAAATAAGACAACACCCTTTTATGAAATGATTTCAAATATGATATCATAGCACTTGGCCCACATTGATGACAGTGATAGCCCGTTTCATTTAGATATCAGTTAAATTTAATTTCAGAAGGGTCCAAATCAAATCAAATCAATCAAATTTTATTTGCTTACTTACAGTTTTACATTTTACAAGACATGTACTAGCACAGAACATTTAAGTTTTAGTAAACAGAAAAGCCCAACTAAGACTAATTGTCTTGTGTTTTGGGCTGTGTTGAAAAAAATAGTTACTTCTACTACATGCCGCCCTATACAATACAAGTGAATTGATACAATATAATAAGTAGATGATGAAAGAAAGTACAGGTTTATGATAGGAACATTTCACACCTAATTCTATATACATTTTCTCTTAATTTTAAATAATATTAAATATAAAATATAAAATATAAAGTATATAATAAAAATATCCCATTACTAGAAATAAAGTTATAATATAATTTATTCCACCTCAAAATCAAATTTAGTCACTGTAACCTAAACTAATTCTAAAAAACTAATTACTGCTACTACTAATTACTACTACTACTACTAACTACTAATTCTAATTTCTATATTGTGTAGCTATATGTTTTTCTATTTAGGTTACGTCTTCCACACTTTTTGGATATGTTATTCATTGTCAAATTAAGGTCCTTCCCAAATGGTTGTCTGTCATTGCTCTAGTGCCAGGTTTAATTTTTGTTTTAAGATTTAAAAGGCTGTTTTCATTTCGAAATATTTGTTAGGTAAAAGAGTTTGAAAAATTCTTGGTGCTGAAAAACTCAGAATGGTTTTGGCCGGTAGTTGGTTTTTCTGGGTATGTTCAGTAAATTTTTCCACAGAGATTACGGGTTGATAGTGAGGGTGGTCAATGTTTTTGATGTTTACGGTTTTGGGGTTTTTGAATATATGTATTAGCACGGGTTTTTTGTATATATTGCCTAGATCTAGATCTTAAAGGGTAGTGTCAATAATAAATTACTAGGGAAGGTCATTGGTTGATGTAGATAACTTTGAGGATTCTCTTTAATGTGCTATACGAATCTTCTCCAGTCTTCCCTTCCAATGGAGTCAATGACTAAGACAAAGATCAGACCAAATACAGAGCATGGTGACAAAGCTACAAGTTAATAGGGTAAAAAATAAACAATTGGTGACAAAGTTACAAGTTAATAGGGTAAAAAATAAACAATTTCAGAAGGGCAAAAACTTAGGGGATGCAGTTGAATTCAGGAGCATTTTGAGCAGTTAAAAATTCTTCAATTGTATCAAAAGCACCCCTTATCAGATATGATTTCAATTCTGTTCAGGGAGTTGCTTTGGAAGATCCTTTATTATTTTAATGTTTTGTGGTAGCCTATTAAACAATTTTAAACCTATCATGTGAGTAGGCCTACCTTTATGGCATTTTAGAGTGCGTTTATCTGGAATATTAAGAAGTCCTCTTCTTGGCAAGTATTATGGTTGTGAATGGCGAAGTTTGTTGGAATTTTCTCCTTGTTCTTCAAGAGTAAAGCCAATGCTTCATAAATAAATAACTTGGAAATGGTCAATACGTGTCAGTTTCAAAGAAGGTTTACAAGATTTCCCCCGTCCAAAATTTTCTAATGTCCAATTTTTGCCCTTTTCTGAATTATAAATAGTTGTGTGGCTTGCGTTGAATATCCCCATACATGTAACCATATCTCAGATATGACTCAAATATCCGTGGTATGCTAATTTCAGAGCCGCGATTACGCCTATTGCTTCTGATATAAACCGTATTGCGTAGCAGGTCGAGCTCAATTTTGGGCTAAGAGTTGCTATTTGCTGGGACCCAGCTTAGTGGATTGATCAATTCATTTCAATACTTAGACATGTTGCCACCTTCGGCAAACAGAAAGATCAGATCACACAAAAAAAAAATCAACATGTCGTTCGAGCATGTATTGAATAACGTTATTTTGTGGGTGGGAAGTGACACGGTTTTGAGATGGGTAAAATGGATGTATTTGTGTTTATCTTTTGTTAAGGGTGAGTACATTGTTGCATTTACCAGTTGTTAATGAGATCGGTCAATTATTTTTGTCGTATACTTCTAAAACTTGGAGGCTATCCGCTGTTATAATAGCAGTAAATATCGTCTGGCGTATAAGATGATTTTAAACAATGATTCTGATATAAATTATTTACACATTGTTGGTCATTTATATATAAAATAAACATTAGTGGTCACAAGAAGAGATCCCTGCGGAATCCCCGCTTCCACCTCTAGCCATTCTGAATAAAAATAATTGCTTCTTCCTGCACTGTTTCATTTATGTATTTTTACCCTTTGCATCCTCGCAGTCCAGATACGATAAAACCAATTAAAGGTGTTCTTTGGATACCATAAAGCGCAGTTTTTTGTAATAATATTGGTATGGTTAACGCAAATCAAAGTCTTTACTTAGATTTTTACAGACAATACATAATGCACATTTTCTTGCCATCTAGAGCATTTAACACATATTTTCTATATCATCCCAAAGTTGTTAATGTTATTTATTTTTTAGAAAACCATGCTGAGCTTCAACTTAGTATTTTATTTTCATCAAGGTATGTAACGAGTCTGGTAATCGTTAGTTTTTCTTAAATCTTGAATGTGACCGGTAATGAGATATGGCAATAGTTTGCCACAGATGTTTTAAGTGTTTTTCCATTTCTTTGATACAAGTGTAATTGTCCTGATAATTTTTAACTTATCTGGAAACAACCAGATTTTCATATGACGAATTAAAAATATTGGCTAGTGCGCTTTTTTAAAACGTGGACACATTTCTAATTAGAAATTTTTGGAGGTCGTCCCATCCACATTATAATGTATTTAGGAGATCTCTTATTGTTTTTACGATTTCCTGTTCGGTTACCGGGGGGGGGTATGAATTGCAAACAAAACTTTAAGATCTCGAGTATTCTCGGCGACTATGCTAATTGTCCAAGTTGCTATTTCCCCTTCTTTTCTGCCTTATATGTGCTTAAAACAGACATTGAAGATTTCTGCTACCGGCTGCTGGGTCTGCTACACTAGTCAAGGCATTACCATCTGTATTAGTGTCATATGGTTTAGGGTTTTGATCTGTTTTCTTATGTGGTGTATGGTTTTCATTTTTGGACAATCTGCATATTGATTTCATTGTTAGATCTTAATGAATTTGTATTAAATGTTCTTTTTGCTTTTCTAAGATCATTTGTATAAATATATAATTATTCCTTATTGGTGGTTGATAAGCGTTTTTTTTTAAATCAGTACTGTTTACTAGCCTTACTGTGAATAAAAAAGGTCTTTTTATGTAGCAACTGGTTCTTTTTATAGTCCTGTGTTTACCCAACTGTTATGTTTTTGTTTGGTTTAATTAGTTTTTGAGAATATCTGTTCAAAATGAAATTATATATTCTTAAAAATCCTTTATATTTTGCATTAGCTTGTTTTTTGGTTTAGGACCCAATCCCGACGTTTCTCCTCAGCAATGAGTTCTAGAATGTTGTTCAACTGTTTGTGTCGATGATCTTTTATTTGTAAATTTATTGGTTAATTGTTGGCTTTTTTGAACACATCGTGCCCTTTGGAGATATAATTTGAGCAGGGTGATCTGAAAGAGCCAGATCTAATTAAAAAGTTTCGTATAATAGTGGATTTTTATTTGTGATGATTTTATCTGATGCCAAGTATTACTAAATGGCTGGTGTTGAATTTATTGTTGTATGGAGGTTAAAAGAGCAGGATAACTTCGAAATTTATTGTATTACGAGTATTGTTGGATGAAGCGAAGCGAAGACTGTTCAATTTCACCGACCCCCCCAAAATTTAGCTCGGGTGTTTTTTTGTTTTTTGTTTTTTTTTTTTTTTTTTTTTCGTTTTTCCGTCTGTTTGTTCGCTCTCTACCGGGCAAACGGCATATGCGATCTTGATGAAAATTTGACACAACCTTAGTTTTCTCTAAACTTAGACTTGCACCATTTTTGGGTACAATCGAAGAAATATTTCTCATGAATATCGTACTTTTACGATTTTTTTCGATTTTTAGTGCGATATTTTCGTGCCATTTGGGCCAATTCTGACCAAACGGGTGGGGCTCCATCGTTCATATTTCACATGGACATTAAGGTAATGGTGATGTATTGCTTTCTGAAAGAAAAAGTTGAAAAAGTTAGCCAGAATCGAGAGAAATAAAGCTTTTAATATACGTTTTTTGACTTTTTGTGCGATATTTTCGTGCCATTTGGGCCAATTCTGACCAAACGGGTGGGGCTACAACGTTCATATTATACATGGACATTAAGGTTATGGTTATGTAGTACCTTTTGAAAGAAAAAGTGGAAAAATTTAGCCAGAATCCATAGAAATAAAGCTTTTAATACAAGTTTTTTACGGTAAATAAAACCAATTGACAAGAAACAAAAGAAACTTGACAACATTCACCTACAATGCGTAGGCAGCAAAACAAAGCACTTGCAAAAGTAAAGATATCCCACGCAAACTAAAACCTTTAAAAAGCTCATCCATCAACGCGGCGGGACTTTAGCGTTTTCCTAGTCTAGTATATTTATATTAAAATCTCCTCATAGAAGCAGTTGTTTTTTTCTCACGATGAACTTGCTCAAGTATTTTCAACAGTTCGCTGTTGAATATCCCCCTTATGCGCAAAGATTTACCGGCCCAAAGTTGCGGTCAGTTAAAAATGGCGGACTTACGCAAATTTATATGTTAAATCATAGGGCTATAAAAACCGTTTGCACAAAAGAAATTGCGTTAGCAAACTTGCGTCCGCAAGTCGCTAGATATTTCGGTAAAGTTGCGGCTACTCTGGATGTGACGCAAATGTCGACCCTCACTTTTTTTGTATCAGAAAATGAATAATTTAACAAAAAAATTGTACCAACATAGAGTAAAGCAGGCAAGTAACGTTAAAAATTGAGTAAAAAGTTGCAAAAAAGTTCATAAAAATCAAGTAAAATTTGAACCCGCGACGTTCAGCATAGGAATGCCTCTCGCTAGCCACTACTCCAAAGTGGATGGTAAATTTTGAGACTTTTGACCACTATATACGTTGCAGGTTGCCAAAAACACAAAATTTAATAAATGCGGTTTTCTATCTAGA
>JAMZAV010003500.1:0-59423 GCA_024449915.1 Sweltsa coloradensis
CGGGAAAAAGCGTTTGCGAAGCTTCCTTGTATGGAAAACATAGCCTGAACAAAAAAACGAGTAAGATTGCAAGGTTACTCAATCTCTTAGCGGAATTTTGAAGAACTCTGGCTCGTGCAAGAGTCGGTCCACCTTGGTCACTGCGGTGCATTCACAGCCTTCAATCAAAACACTTTTTGTTAACTCGAAATTAATGTTACACACCTTTCTACAATTTATTTTTCCTTGTAGGTTTAAATCAAAACAGATTTTACACTGGTCTCGGATGTCTGTTTAAAATTTCAGCGCAATCGCTATAGCGTTTCGGCAGTTTTGGATCGAATAAATAAACAGACACATTAATCACAAGTATTGTAACCTTTGACTTCCGTTGTAAGACTGTTGCTTCGTTCGCTCATCTCGTTTAGTATATCTTTGTTCACTTAGACTAGAAAAGTGTACACTGTACAGGTATAACTCTTCGCAGAGAAAGTTAAAAGTCAATATTTAAGAATAATTAAAAATTATGATAATAATAATATGAGGCCGCTTCGCGAACGCTTTTATAGTCGCGTTGATGGATGAGCTTTTTAAGTTTTTATTATGCGTGGGATCTCTTCTTTTTTTTCTTTTTTTTCTCTTAAGTTCCATAGCAAAATAATTTTTGTTAAACTAGGAAATATTTTATAAAGTAGTACTTATTGCTATGGTAATACCAATTAATAGAATGGAAAATATCTGGAGGCCCGAAGACTTGCTTTTTGGATGAGCGAAGCGAAGACTTCTATTTCACTGAGCCCCCCCCCCCCCATAAAAAAAGCTCTGGTGTTTTTTTTGTTGTTTGTTTTTTTATAGTATTGTTTTTGTCTGTTTATTCGCGCTTTAACGGGCAAACAAAATATGCGATCTTGATGAAAATTGGGAGGGACCTTCGAAATCTCTAAACTTAGACCAGCAGTGCGAATCTGTAAGATCGTTATGGATAAAGTGAATGATCGCTATCGTTCAAACAAAAACATTTGTTGTGCTCATTTACCATTATTGTAAATTCTGGCTTAGCCAATCAAAACAAAAGTCGTAACGAAATCAAGTATGCAGTGATAGTTGGCATGAGTTCATATTATACTTTTATGTTGTTTGCGGTTGATATCTTAACGATTGATAACGAGGATTCAAAAGGTATTGATATAAATGCTTGTTAAATCGGTTCACGGTCATGTGGATGTAAAAAAATATATTTCTGCATACTTGATTTCGTTACGACTTTTGTTTTTGATTGGCTAAACCAGAATTTACAATAATGGTAAATGAGCATAACAAAATGATTTTGTTATAACGATAGCGATCATTCACGTTATCCATAACGATCTTATAGAACCGCACTGCTGTCACGTTTTTGGGTACAACAGAAGAAATATTTCCCATGAATATCGTACTTTTACATTTTTTCCGGATTTTAAATGCAATATTTTCGGACATTGGGCCGATTCTGACCAAACGGGTCAAGCTACAACGTTTCATATTTTACATGACCATTAAATTAATGGGGTTTTCTTTTGAAAGAAAAAGTGAAAAAAATAGCCAGAATCAATAGAAATATATAAGTTTTTGAGGTGTATAATAATTAACAAGTAACTTTAGAAATTTGACAAAAATCACCTCTCCATGATTGACGCAACAGGAGAGAGACAGTTCGCGAAGCAAACCGTTTACGTTACACTTTGAATGTTATACTTGTCCTAATAGAAACCCAAGACCAACAGTCTCTGCAAGCACAATCCAATAAATCAGCAGCTGAAAACCCCGAATTTATCTTTTGTCTGTATTTTTTTTTTTGCATAATGTGAACATGTCATGATCTTCAGTTGTATACACGTTGATTTTTGATCTCAATCTATGTTTTTTCTCTGATTTTTTTAAAAAAATTTATGTAACTGTTTTTTAAAGGGTGGAATCATATCATTGATAATCCAGTTCTTCATCATTCTTTCTTTTTTCTTAAAAATATGTTTTTTCTTTAATCCCATTGTTCATTGTTGGAATAGAACAATACACACTGATGCGTTTTGGGGCGATCACATATACTTAAAGTCAAGTACATGATTAAATCCAAGAGATTTAAGTACGCTGTTGTTGCCAATACCGCCAGTGTTTTAATTTGAGAAGTAGACCCCATTAACTTTTTCTAGAGTTTGGGCGTAATATTATATCCACGCACTCGCATTTGATTTTTTTAAAATTTTTTTTGGAAAAAATATTATTTTTTGGTTAAAAAAAACACAATTAAAATCTCCCAAAATATGGTCATCTTCGGAATCAATTGTTCATCCTAGTTTAATAGGCCAAGCTAAATAATCTGCAAAAAATGTTTTTAAAAAACCCACTCCTGAAAAGGTTAATAGCGAAGATATTCTTGTTGCAGTGTTTGGCGTTATATAACCACAACCTTCAACACTACACTCGTGCTCTCTCATAATTCGCCCCTTATAAAAACCAAATAATTATATGATATCCGTCACTTGTCACGTTTCGCTTTATTTAAAAAACAACAACAGGACGTTGACCATAGTAGGATATATAAAAATTTTATGCAACACAAATATATTGTTTACACCTTTGATTTTGAACACCGAACAAGTGTGAATAGTCTGTCCTCCATGCATCCTGTTTTAACCGTGCGAGTACTTTGTTCATTTTGATTTTATCTTTTTCTAGGAATCCCTATCTCTTAACCATCTTACAAACAGGATGTAGCTTAAAAACCCACGGCCTTCCAAATACCGTTTAAACTAAAAGCTAATGCTACGAACTGGCCTTGAGTAAAATATGTCATAACGATTCTCATAAAATTTTACTTCTATGTTATTTGTTGGAGCTAGATTGAAAAGAAATATCGTCTAGAATGAATCACCAATTTCTAAAGCGCCGTGGATTGATGTACATTGTATAGTCTAGACAATGATGGTCAGTGGGACATTGCTCCAGCTGGATGGTATATAAAGCCGCGAGCTTGTCTGTCAAAGTCAGTTACTCTTCTGTTTACAACTACTGAGTCTTCTTTAAATAACAGACAACCACAACATGGCGAGCAAGTCCCTGCTGCTGCTGACTCTGGCGTACATAGTCGTGGTAAGTAGGGCATATCATTATCTTCTGCTGTCTCCGGACAATGTTGACTGGCGCACTAAGTACCGTCTATACCACTGATTGTTATATTTCCTATTGAAAATATCGATCTTTGGTTGGTTATCGGTTACTCCTTGATTGCGTCAGGCCTACAGGGTTGGATATGGTCGCTTTGGATCTTTATATATTTATTTATATATTTATTTATTTAATTATTTATTTATTTATTTATTTTTTTTTATATATTTTTTATTTATTTATTTATATATTTATTTATTTATTTATTTATTATTTATTGTTTTATTTGTTATTTATTAATTTTAATTTTTAATTTTAATTTTTTTATTTTTATATTTATTTATTATTTTTTTTTTTTTTTTTATTTGACTGTTATTCAAGAGGTCCCGGGTTCTAATCTGTCCAGACCGGCAATCTCAGATTGTCAGCAGCCTTTAATGCGAATGCAAGCGATTGAGTTGTCTTAACCGTCGGATATTCCTTATCAATTTTCCAATCCGCAACATACCTTTTTAAACATATTTTTATACAACTTGAAGAGGGGCTTATTCCTCCTACACGGGCCCTATTTTTCCAAGGTTAAATACAAATAATATCTTCTTTTGCTAATGTCTGGCTTTTTATATCTATTCAGCAGGGTTGCTAGGGCAGAGGCCACTGGTGGACTGAGCGCACCGTTGCCGCCTTTTAAAGATAACAAGAAGCCAGCGCCTTACAAAGATGACCAGAAGCAATTGCCTTACAAAGATGACCAGAAGCAATTGTCTTCCAAAGATGACCAGAAGCTAGCTCCTTCCAAAGATGACCAAAAGCCAGGGACTTCCAAAGATAATCAGACGCCAGCACCTTCCAAAGAAAATCAGAAACCAGCGCCTTCTAAAGATTATCAGATGCCAGAGTCATCAGAACCAACAAAGCCTTCGGTTAGTAACACACTTCAAATTGAAGATGATGAATGTAGTTTGAAATTTCTTTGAGCAATGAACTTAAAAAAAATCACCTTTTCCCACACTTAAATTTCCTATTTGGGGCAAAAAACTTTTTTAAGCTTTTAAAATTGGGCGGGCACTTTTTCATCCCGGGAAAAAAGTTTTTAAAAGGGCAAAAACGGGCTTGCATTTATTTTTGGGCAGCTTTTAAAATTTTTTGGTCCCTTTGTCAAAAACTTAGCAAATTACCGGGGTTTTTCCTTTTAATTTTCTAACCGGGGGAAAAAAATTTTTTGCTTTCCTTTTAACGGGGGGGGGGGGGGTTTAATTTTAGGTAAGCATGTAAGCATTTTCCTTGGGCAGCACTGTAGAAATCTCCGTGGGCATCTTAGCCCCTCCTTGGGCACACTGTACATCTCCCTTGGGAACCCTTATCAAACCTTTGGGCAGAAATGTACATCTACCGGGCAGCCGTAGCATCTCCTTTTGGGCGCATGAAACATCTCCCTTGGGGGCAGCCGGGGAAATCACCCACCTTGGGCACAGAACCATCTCCTTGAGCAAAATTGAAACATCTCCCGGGGGCCAGAAAGGGGTTACATCCCCTTTGGGCCCCTTTGAAAGCATTTTCCACAAGAATTTTGGGGCCACCCTTTAAAAATTTTCCTTTCACCGAAATTTTTCTTTTGGGGGGAAAAACTTACATTTTCCCCCTTCCCCCACCCCTGGTTCAATTCCCGGGTAATTTTTGGGGTTTTTTTTTAATTATTTCCAACTTAATCTCCTTACAATTTTTAAACAAGAAGAAATTTTAAAAGGGGTGAAACTACCTTACGGGTGTTTACTTTGGCAAAAAATTATTACTAAACTTCCCCGGAAGAGGCTTATCCCTTTCCTGGATAAAAAAACCCCCCCCAAAAAGGAATCCCACCCCAAACCCCCAAAAAAAATTTAAAAAATAATTTTTAAAGTTCCCGGGGGGAAAATTGGAAGTTTTTTGGGGAAAAATTTTTTAATCCTTAAAAAAATTTCTTTTTTCAATTTTTAACGAAAATTAAAAAAGGGGTAAACTTTAATTTTCTTTCAAAAAAATTTTAAAACAAAATTGGGGCAAAAATGTTTTCATAAAAAACCCCCAAACCCCCAAATTAAAATTTTAAATTTTTTTTAAAAAAAATTTTATTTTTTTTATTTAATTATAAAAAATCAAAAAATAACTAAAGAAAAATTTTAAAACAAAATGGTAAAATTTTTTAAATTTCGAAAAACAAAATTTTCAAATTTGTTTAAACAAAATTTTTTTTTTTTTTTTTTTGGGGGTTTTTTTTTTTTTTGTGTTTAAGTTTTTTTTGTTTTTTTTTTTTAAAATTTTTTTTTTGGGTTTTTAAACCGAAAACCCTAAAAAAATATTTTCCCTTCAAGCCCTAAAAATTAATGAATTTAGCAAATCACAGAAACCAGAAAAAATTTGGGGGCCCACCATGACCTCCCCCAAAAAATTGTAAAACATGAAATTTTTCGAACTAGCCCCCCAAGGGCCCAAAAAATCTCCCCGAAAAAAATAACAGGGGGACGATTTTTAAATTTTTTCCCCGTGCCCTTTGAAGGATTTTGTTTTCCAAAATATATTGGCCATTATTGACGTACTCGACAGCCTTTTCTGAAAATTTCCCTCTATTTTTTCGTTTTGAAATTTTTGGGCAATTTGTTCGGTCAAAATAGGCTGATTACCAAGAATGGGGTGTGTTTTGGGGGGGAATTCATATTTTTGCGTTTTTTGGGGGTTTATTTTTTGGGCCAGTTAAACACGTTTAAAAAAAAAAAAAAAAACATTTAGTTTTAATACTTTTCTCTAGTTTTCTATGTGGATCAAGAAAAAAGCAGGTTAAAGCCGATTTAAGAAATTTCCTAAACGCCAAATTCGCAAATTTCTGGATAAAAAAAATTTTAAAAAACTCCGTGTTTAAATCACAGTTAAAAAATAAAATTTTTTTAAAACTTTTTCATTTTAGTGTAGTATTTTTGGGCTAAAGATCATTGGAAAAAAAATTTATTTTTTTTTTTAATAGCCCCCTTTAATGTTTTTGGGTTTATTTATAATTTGTTTTTATATAACCCCCGACTAAATGCCCGCTTCTTATTACCCCAGTGGAAAGAGACCTGTGTTTTGCTGCCGCGTTCCTTTCTTCTTCCAAAGAGCCCCCAAAGTTTTGTTGGAATCAGGACGGACGACCCAATAGGACGGCCCGCCCAACAAGATAAAATAAACAATGGGTTCAACAAAACGTCAACACCTGGGAAAACCCCAAGCTCTCGCTTTTGCAAAAAAATTTTTAGGGGGGGGGAATTGAAAAAGTAGGCTTTTTTTGAATATTGAATTTTTTTTAAAGGGGTGATTCTATAGGTTTCGCGTTAAAATGTAAATAACTGGGCCCCTTTGCAAAAAGGGGTTTTTTTCCCAGTCGCGTTAAATTAACCGAGAAATTTTTTGGAAATTTCTTTCGGGTCCAATGATTGCGTTTGATATAACTTTTGAATTAATAAGAAAAAAATTTTTACTTGGTTTGAACTATTACTTTTTAAATTGTATTGCAAATTCTATTTTTCCAAGCTTTTCAAGGGTGCAAAAAATGGAAGGGGGGAAATTTTGATGCGCAAATTGGAAAAAAGGGAGAAATGACTCATTTTTTTTGGGGTGTGTAAGGTTTTGGGCCCGTATTTTTTAAAAAAGTTTTTTTTTATGTGGGGTGATAAATTTCTACACCTAACCGGGCGTATTTGTTTGTTTTTTTTCCAGTGCCTTGCTCAGTGCAACGCAAAGTACCAAAAAAAACCTGGTGATCATGTTTAACCCTTTTTCTTGCACTTTCAAAAATTAATTTTTTAAGCTTTTAATTTTGGTTGATTGATTTTGGGATTGCTGAACCCTAATAATGCACTAAAACTGTTCGAGAGGGTTTAAATGGTGATAGATGAGGGTAAAGGGGGGAAAAAAAGCCCAGGAGGGGAAACCCCGGGGCTGGCACGTAGCCCTCAAATAGCACAGAAAATGTGTGGGGCTTATGGGCCATACGGGAAAGGATGGCAAAGTTTTGCGTTGATGGGGCCCCCTATGGGCCCTAAGCACACAGCCGACAGTTGGCGTAAAAGTAGGGGGGCCCCCTATGGGCCCCCAACACACTTCCGACAGTCCGTCGCTTTTCAAAAAATTTTGCGTTGAGGGGGCCCCCTATGGGGCCCTAAGCACCAACCGACAGGTGGGGGAAAATTTGGCGGGGCCCCCCTATGGCCCAAAACACCAAACCGAACCCGGCGGCGAAAAAGTCGGGGGGGCCCTCCTATGGCCCCAAACACACAAAACCCACAGGCGGTGAACAGTAGCGGCCCGCCTAAAGGGCCCCTAAGCACACAACCGCAGGCGGGCGAACAGTAAAGGCGGCCCGCCTATGGCCCATAAACACACGCCTACAGGGGGGCCCAACAGTAGGGCGGGCCCCCCTATGGCCCCTTTTTAAGCCAAAAAACACCGGACGGCGGCGAACAGTAGGGGGCCCACCTATGGGCCCCTAAGCACACACCCGACAGGCGGCGAAACAGTAGGCGGGGCCCCCCTAAAGGCCCATAAAACACCAACCGACGGGAATCTATGAAGTATATAACACATTTTATGATGGATTAAAAGGAAAAATTTAATTTTTCATTATTTTATCATGTTAAAGCTAATCTTCCGCCCCTTCTTTTCGATTTAAGGTATTGACGCTCTTTACATTCAAGGGATATCATTTTTAGTATCATTTAAAATTTTATTTGATAATTTAATATTAGAATTTTTATTTATTATATATCATTCCATACCGAATCTCCCGTAAGGGGTTTTTTAAAATAAACTTTGATTATTTTTCAATCGGGATAAAAGTTTTAAATCCCGGGCCCTTAAATTTTTTGCCAAAATTCAGAATTTTTAAACCGCGTCGATATCGGGCTGTATCTGAAAATTTCCTTTGGGACTTGCCGTTTCCCTAAATGGGGAAATTTCCATACTTGACGGGAGATATTCCCTTACAAATAAATAATTGTCTATTTTTGTTTGGGAAAAAACTACAGCAAATAAATGGCTTAATTAAAATTAAAAATTTTTCCCAAATCTTAGTTTAAACAAAAATTGATCATAATATTTTTGACCTTGCCAAAACTATTTTTTATTTATTTTTTTTGGGTTTAGCGTACGACCAGTATTATGACGATTGCAGTAAAAAAATTTTGACACCCTTTTTATTCCCCGACATAATTTTTTCCCGCTTTTTAATTTTTTTTTGGTTTAAAGGCCCGATTTTTTTCATTTTTAACCAACTTTGTCTACAAACTGACCCTAAATTGGAAAATTTAACTTAAAGATTTTTTTTTTCCGCCGGGACGAATAGGTGGAAGAAATAATTATTAAGTGCAAGATATTAACGACAAAAATTTTTTCCCAAATAATGAAAACAAAAATCATCCTTCAAACCAAAAATTTTTGAGGGAGGGATATGTCCGGGGGATAAGGGATTTTTAATTTTTCTGTAATCATCTGGCCCCAAAATAAATTAAACCCAAAATAAAAATAATTAGTTTTGAAAATGTCCCGATGATCATTGATAAACTATATCTGGGTTTTTTTTTAGACTTTACAAAAAATAAAAAAGGCCAAAAGGGAAAATTTTTGTAGGCTTTTATCAAAGTAGGGAGAAGGGTTTTAATTTTTTCGATTTTCTTTAAATGTCCCGTCCCCTCACCCGTGTGTGACCCGGTAAATTAAATTTAAAAAATACAAATCCAAACTGAGCTCCTAATAAATTTCCGTCAATGACGACCGCAAAGGCAACCCCCGGGGGCCTCGGAAATCCAAAAATCTCTGATTTTTTTAAAGAGATCCCGACAAATTTTGCCCAGCGGCTCCAGTCTAGTTAAAATTAAAGGGCCCTTTATTTTTCTTTGGTCCCAAATTTTTAAAATGAAAAAAGATAGGGCCCACGCCTTAAAAAAACTCAAATTTTAATACATATTTATTTAATCTTTTGTTTGATAAAAACCCGAGATTGGGGAAATTTTTTAGTTTCCATGTAAACAAAGGTACGGAAAAAGTTTTTTCAAGACGTTCCCCCAATGCAACAAAGCTGGGTACAAAACTTTTATAAGGTAGCGGCGCGCTCCTCTAGCAGTGATCAAGGGGGTGTAACGGTCCCGCGTTTTTAGAGTCCGGCGCAGCAGGTTGGGGTTTGAGTACGGGGATGGGGGTAAAATTTTTCTATGTCTAATAACTCTCCCCTGTTAAAACAACTTTTAATTTGTTCCCTTTTAAAACAGTTTTTTCATAAATTGAAATTTCTCGCAAAAATTGAAAAGATATATAATTTTGAAAATTTTTAATATTTTCGTTTGTGTGGGGTGAAATTCCCCGCGTCCCCTACTAGTGGTGCTGTGTTCCCCAAAAAATTTTCACCGCCCGGGCCCTAAGCATCCCCCGCTGGGGACAAAAGTGAAGCAACTGTCGGATTTGCTACAGCGGCCCGCCTGTGGACCATAAGCGGCGAACTGATGGCAAACTGTGTATCGCCGGCTATGGCCCATAAGCGGGCCGTTGTCACAAAAATGCAGCACAGTATTTTCGAAACTGATGGTTTTGCTACAGTGGGCCGCTTATGGCCCATAAGCGGCGCGTTATGTTATGGGCGCCTGGCCAACCCCATAAGCGGGCCGTAAGCGCATCGCCGCTTATGGGCCATCAGCTCAACTGATGGCGATGTTACAGCTCGCCATAAGATCGCCATCACTTTGTGCTACTTGGGCTACTCCTTTCGAGAAGTACCAAGGGGACCAACGGCTTAACGTCCCATCCGAAAGGATGGTGTAACTTTGACAGTCAAATAGATTTCTCCACTAACCCAAACTGCCGAGCGGACGTCGAGGAAAAGAAGCCGTTACACCAGCTCTCGAACCCTCCATCAGCTCTAACCGCGAATACAAGAGTTTCAGGGCAGTAGTAGTACCGTTGTACAGGAAGACTTTCTCTGTGGTCAGCGATGTACAACTTAGCACTTCAAATTGGCAGCCATTTTGATTGTTTTCTTTCAACTGACGCATGGTAACCAAAGCAACCTTGGGACTTCCACAGTTCATGGTAGTGGCCTAGGCTTGTGCATAACAAAAAAAAATGGCCAAACAAGTGCAAACCGGAAGTGCACGATCGTGAACGTGCTTTTCCATTTGAGCTTCATTCTGCTTCATAGATTAGCAACGCTTTAACCCAAAGTTCAGTCAATCAGCACAATTTTTTAAAATGGTTTTGTGTGCATTAATATACCTAAGTGGATTAAGTTGTCCTCCGTTTTAAATAAGTTTTTTATAAGCATAGTATTACATTAAATAGATAAATAAGCAAGATGTGTTTTCAGTTGAACCCAAGCGGAGGAGTGAATATCGCTGCGTTTCGCCTTTACCTCGAAACTGTGGAGAAGAACAACTCAAAGTGGACCGGACTATACAAGGATGCCCTGACTGCGTGCCTCAACCCCCTTAGTACCGGTAGGCATCAACCCTTTAGTATCGGTAGGTCTCAACCCCCTTAGTACCGGTAGGCCTCAACCCCCTTAGTACCGGTAGGCTTCAACACCCTTAGTACAAGTGGGCTTTAACCCCCTTAGTTCCGGTTGGCTTTAACCCTCTTAGTACCGGTAGGCCTACGTAGCGTTACGCTCGAACCTATTAGGTTTTATTTCTAGAGTTTATTATCAGTAAACATCCACGTAGGAAGAATAAATAATCTTTCCTCTGCATTGTTTACAGCCTTCCACGTTGAAGAGGATCAAACCTGCAGGTCTGGCATGAGGGAGATAAGGGATTGCATGATAAACCAGTTGATCATGGTAAGTAGATGAATGCTTGGACGTGCAAGGCTCGTTTTCTTCTGAATTCGATAAATAAAATCTTAATTTAGTTGATGGATGTGATCAATCATTCCATAAACAGAAGCATCACCTAGCTAGGTGCGAAAAGGTATCTTTATATGAGGAAGGGGCATTCCTAATGGATTGTTGCTACGAAAAATAAAATAAACTGCAGTTACTGAAATCAGGATTATATTACAGAGAAAGCATGTTATACAGTGGATGAGTATCTTAATAAACATTACTTGTACAGGTATTAGTCCAGTCAAATAAGACCATATATTGTCGTTTAGAGGAAAAATTACCAATAAGCTGATTTTTTTGCAGAGACTTTCTAAACACTTCCTGAAACGAGATGCTTAACTCCCCTATGATCGGACTGGAGCTTTGGCAGCCAAAATGGAAAGTGGCGGCCAAAAAGTGTTTGTTATCGAATTTCTACAAAATGGTTGGAAATAGAGAAAAAATTATAGTTCTAAAAAATATTTTCCTTATAATTTCTTACAAAAATGGATTTAGCATATTTTCGGTAGAGACAACGGTTACGTCACAAAATCATGGTTAATAATATGTTTCTTATTGGAGTATCAGCTGATTTCCTAATTTTCATGCCCAGCATCAAACAATGCCCGGTAAATCCGTGAGAAATCGATTTAAACACAAATGGACTTTAATTTGGTGTTCATGAAAGCTTTCATTAGTATTTTCAAAAACAGGTAAGCGATATCGGATTTTGCATTTACACGGAATTTCGGGTTTACCGATGTTGCATTTCCTCAAAAATGCCATATTTGACTGTCCATTATTAAGCACTAAATCACATTGTACCAGAAATTCTTTCTTCGCACATTAAAGTGCCTTTAAAAATGGTTCTATTACAACCAAAGTTTTCACCCAATATGGCTGCTAGTTTCTAATATCTACAACATCAAAGTGAATGATGTAACGAAAAGAGTGTAAAAACAGCACTTCATATTTTTATGAATATTAGGAATTAGCAGCCATATTGGATTAAAACATTGGTTGTTATCGGATCGTTTTTAAGTCATTTAATGTGCATAGAAAGAATTTTTCCTCCAGTGCGATTAAGTGCTTAATAATGGACAGGCAAAAAAGGCATTTTTTTTTAGGAAATAGCAACAATGGAAAACCTGAAATTCCGGTTTATTGTAAAATTCTATTTCGCAGACCAGATATTTAAAATACTAATGAAAGCTTTCATGAATACCGTACAAAAGTCCTATTGTATTTAAATCGATTTCTCATGGATTAACCGTGCATAGTTTGATGCTGGGCGTGAAAATGAGGAAATCGGCTGGTACTCCAATAAGCAACATATTTTTAACCATGATTTTGTGATGTAACCGTTGTCTCTCCCGAAAAAATGCTAGACAGTATTTTAGTAGGAAATTGTAAGGAAAATATTTTTGCATTGCAACATTTGTCCTAATTCGATAAAAAACACTTTTAACCAAAATTTTTGGGCAATATGGCGGCCGAAGCTCCAATCCGATCATGGGGGAAATTTTAGTATTTTGAGCAAAAATGTGTTAGGCTGGTCTCAGCAAAAATTCAGCTTATTGGTAATTATTTTATCCAAAATTTTATTTGACTGGACTATATTATACAAACATGTAAATAATATTAATCAGTGATTCAAAGTAGGGCATGTAGGATGTTTGTATGTTCTAGACCCCAAATCGGCTGAAGTATTGAGTTTACTTACTATAAACCAATACTTATTTTATTTTACTTGTTATCTAATCTACATTCGCGTAAAACTTTTACGTATTAACATTGTACAAATAAGTTGACCCCTGCTCATCCAACGTTGCAAGTTTTCCATGAGCGTTGTATTCTTTTGTCTCCTCTCGTCCCCAGAACTGCCCAGTGGGAGTGAAGGCCTACGGACGACAGGTGCGCGGCGATTCTCGCTAGGAGCAACGGAGAGAGCGAGAAGCGGTTCAATTTCCCGACGGTCATGGACCAGATGAAAAAGAAGATCTCTGAGAAATTTGAATTCTTCTGGAAGACAACAACCAGCAAGACCTAGGCTCTATTGAAAATAGATTTTTTTTGTATGAGGAATTCTGGTTTGAAAAGTATTACTAGCCTATGTTAATTTAAATTTTTTCAATTAAGATTTAACTTTGACCTAAAAAGTCAAAATACATTGTATTCATTGAAAGATTCTATTGAATGTCGCAAGGTGAAATATGTGTTACGTAAGGGTGGGTTTCCCAAAACCGAGCCGGCCGTCTCAAGTCGGGTTGTATGAAATGGTAGCTCGAGGTCATTTCTACATGCAAATAAACTGAAACTGAATTTTTAAGGCTTTTGTACTGCCTCTGGCCGATAGTTTGAAAGTCGAAAAACATGTCTAAAAAAGTTTGCTGAATGAAAGAAGGCCTTTAAAATAACAGAAAAAAATTGAGAATTTTTTTGGGCGGGACATAACCTCACTTTTGGAAATTAATTTAGATTTTGGACAAAAGTGTGATATACAAGACTAGTTCAAAATTAAATTTTGAGAATCGGTTTTCTGGACATAGTTTCTAAACATCTTTAGCTACAACTTTACTATAGCTAAAATAGTTTTAAAAAAAAATTTTAAAAAAATAGAACACCAACTGTTATTTTCAGAAAACTATTTAAGCTATAATCAAGTTGTAGCTAAAGGTGTTTAAAACTATGTCCAAAAAACCGATTCTCAAAATTTAATTTTGAACTAGTCTTGTCTATCACACTTTTGTCCAAAAATCTAAATATAATTTCCAAAAGTGAAGTTATGTCCCGCCCAAAAAAATTCACATTTTTTGGGTTATTTTAAGGCCTTCTTTAATTCAGCAAACTTTCAGACATGTTTCTTCGACTTTCAAATAATCGGCCAGAGGTGGTACAATAGCCTTAAGTAACAAAATATATATATTACATTATTTATACTTGAAGAGGTCAACCAATAAATAATAAGAACAAAACGAAACACTGGTGTTTCAAGTCTGCAGATGCGTACACACCGCAACCCTGGCGCGCGGTCTCCACCTCATATGCCAGGTAGCGCGGCGAGGATCTCACAGGCACCGTGTCCGAGTTAGACGGGTTTAGAAAAATCAAAATATGTGCTTAGAAATCAATGTTTGTCAAAACTTAAGACATTTGGGTAGCGGGTAAAATAAATCAATAAATCTAAATTTTCGAGGTACACCTCGGATTTGGGCCTTTTGTCCAAAATCCAAGATGGCGTTTAACAAAGTGTAAAATCAAGATAAACCCATAAAGTATTAGTTTTGTTCATGAACACGTCAGTGGGGTTCATTTTATGGTTTTCGGGGTCGCGGAGAACGATGAATAGTGTTTCGTAAACGGAAACGGAAATCCATTTTCAATATGGCGGCCACTTTGATATGCAGAAAACTGGGTCTTTTTCCCCTTTTAGTAAATACCATTTTAACGTGTGAGACATTTGTGGTACCAGGCTGAATTATGGGAAACCCCGCTGAATATTAATCTGCCCGGTACCACTTTGAGTTTAAGCCATTTTCCAAATTCAAGATGGAGTCCAAACAATGAGTTATAAAACGTAGGAAAAAAACCTATTAGTGTTGGATGAACATTGAGGGCTCATTTATGGTTTTGGGGAGTCAAGAAGAACGATGGAATGTGTTGCGGAAACGATAAGAAACCGAAAAAAACTTTTTTTCAAAATGGCGGCCACGTGGATGTGAAAAAAACGTTTTTTCCGTTTCCTTGGGATAAATACCATCTCAAATCTGTGAAACATTAGGTAATACCAGGCTAATTTGTAAGTATAACAAACCCCGTCGAATCTGAATTGACCGGTACCAAACCTTGGATTTTGACCCATTTACCCAGATTTCAAAATGACTTTTAAACAAGTTGTTGAAAAGGGATACACCTATTAATTGTCATATTAGGGCGGATGAACACTTTACAAGTGTTCAATAAAGGGTTTTCCGGGTCAAGAAGAACGGATTTTAACGTGTATCGGTAACGCCCAAGAAAACTGGAGTAAAGTTTTCAAAATGGGTCCACGTTGATATGGCGAAAAGTGGTTATTTTTTGGGGAAATACCATTTTATACGTGTGAGAAAATAAATAGACTTCAAAAAATTAATTGCGTCGAATGTAGGATGATGGCAGGAACTGCAATGCGAAAAAATTAATTCAAATTCTCGCTGTTTCACAGAAAACCGCAACATTTAAAAAGCTAAAACATACTTTCTTTCCATGGGGATTAAGGAACGAAGTTTACTCATTTTTTGTGAAATTTTCAATAACTAAGGTTTTTAAGGTACTACAGAAATATGTCGAACTCTCTCTGAGTTTGGGGGTGATTCCATTGCGTGCCTTAGATCTTATAAGGAATTCGTCGTCAAACTCTATCTATAAGGTTGACTTTTGGCGTGAAGACTACAGATGCTGCCTGACATTCGTTGGCCCGAACTTCTACACCTCAAGCTTTGCTCTGACTTTTAGACGCAGTTCACCAGCACATAAAACGGGCACACTATATAATGGGGAGTATGGAAAAAG
Source organism: Sweltsa coloradensis (assembly GCA_024449915.1). Classification (NCBI taxonomy): domain Eukaryota; kingdom Metazoa; phylum Arthropoda; class Insecta; order Plecoptera; family Chloroperlidae; genus Sweltsa; species Sweltsa coloradensis. The sequence continues at coordinate 15,530 of JAMZAV010003500.1, forward strand.
CCAACTACCAAACCCAAAACTACCCCTGGCTGTGATTGCGGATGGAAGGTTGAGGGATCTGACCTGGTCTTGAAACTTTAGAAGCGATCCCTCAGGCAGCAGAACAATCACCCCTCGTGGATGCTTGTCGGGATGTGCGACCATGATGTGCAGATGCAGATGAGAAAGTGAGAGATGTATGCACCGTTTTGTTGGGAATTGTAGAGAAAATTGCCACAATGGTGTGAATAAGGACGTTCGATTAAGAAAATGCTTTGAAGGAAAATAGTTCATAAATCAATATAAAACAGAATTAAAGTTTACATGCTAGTTATTGCCCTCATCCAAATATATCTAGAGATAAATGACCAACCAATATGATTTAAGCCCAGGAATTGTGAAGTCTACATATCTATTCCACTTCCCTTTGAAGAAGTTCTATATTATTCAGTTGACTCATGAACTGACACGTGAATAATAATTGTTAATATTCGTACCGGTAACCACTTTTTCTTTTGGGAAATATGGATTCTAGAGACACCGTGGATCGTTACACAACATTGATACCTGCACTAATCAGGGATGGCTCTGCTAATCGTAAAAGCCCAGGAAAGAGACATAGTTAATTACCACCAACACCAGATAGTATATAGGGGAGTATATTACTCTCCGAAACTAGAGGCGAGCTTTGGCAGTTTGTCGTCGGGGAAAACAGTACTTTGGGCAGGTGTTTTTAATTTCCTTGTGTACCACACGGTATCATTAGTTGAAAAATAAACCAAGTAAAATCATTATAAATGCACTAGTTTATTTACGATTTGGTTAGTCGGGAAACACTCCCCAGGTGTAATTGTTTTTTATTTACTACATTTAGATGTATAATGCAACTACAATTCAGAGATCAAAATGTACACCCGTCCTGATGGTCTAGTGGTTAAGACGCCTGTCTGGAATGCGGGAGATCCGTGAAACCGTGGTTCGATTCCCGGTTGGGGCGGACTTTTTTAATTTCTGAATTGTAGTAAATAATAACTGCACTAGTTATTTCATTCTAACTTAAAAAATAGAATGTTGAAGATAAGACATTTTAAAAAAAAAACGTTAGTTTGTACAAAAAAAAGCGTCTTGTGTGTTCACCCAACACCAATAGGACTTTTTCTACGCTTTTCAACACCTTGTTGGACGCCATCTTGAATTCCCGGCTAAAGGTCAAAATTCGAGGTGGCACCGTGCAGATTAACATTCAGCGGGGTTTGTGTCCCATAATTTTGCCTTTTGGGCCATAATGTCTCACACGTATAAATTTGGTATTAACCCAAAAGGGCAAAAAAAACCCCTTTTTGTTTTATCATTTTGGGCGTCATTTTGAAAATCAATTGTAACAATATTGTATGTTAATGGGACCTAGCTCGAAAAATACTAAGTTCGACATATCTTTTCCGGGGTCATGATGGCACCAAATATTTTTTCTGTTAATTTCTTAATTCATACTAGTTAGTTTGAATGAAATTTTTTTTTTTTGTTTAGCGGGGTAATACCCCTTGAAATGTGAGCATTATTTTGGCACGTGGTGGGCTTAAACACTTTTTATGTCACACAACTTTCACTGCAAGCACAATCCAATTACCAGCAGCGGTGTACACAAATAATGTTGGTTTAAAAATCTATTTGACCTTTTATACCATTGTTAAACTTGTTGAAATAGAACAAATAACACCGATGTGTTAGACGATCACATATACTTAAAGGGGTATTTAACCGCTAAACTCAAACAATATATTTCATTCAGGCCATCTAGTAATGAATTAAGCAAATTTAGAAAAATAATTGGGGCCACCATGATTCTCACAAAAAATTGTCAAACATGAATTTTTTCGTGCTAGGTCCCATCGGCAAACATATCCAATAAGAAATAACATGGGGGCGATCTTTATGACCCGTGACCTTAGAAGATTTTGACCAAAAAATATTGGCCATTATTGACGTATCTACAGCCTTTTCTGTGAATTTTCTATATTTTATTTGTAAATTTTGGGCAAGTAGTTCGGTCCCAAAAAATGCTGATAACCAAGATGGGGTGGGTTTTTTTAGACTGCATATTTTTGCGTGTTTGAGGGTATATTTGGGCACAGTTTCAAGACACGATTTTAAAAAAAAGGACATTTTAGATTGGTACTATGCTCTAGTATCAATAGGTTTGTTTTTTTGTCCACCTCAAATTGTGATAATTACACCTAGGTGAAAATACAGAATAGAAATGGGGTTAAAAGGTGTATATTTTTACGGGTGGACAAAAGAACGATTTTGTTGTAATTGACAGCAAAATTCGAGGTTATGTTGCCAGCTGTCATTCAATTCAAACACTTTCAGAAGATATCTCACTCAATAACACAGATTTGTGTATTTTATACCAAATTTTATTTCATATTATTTTTTTATTACCAATTTTATCTTCTATTTATAAAAAAATCGCACATTATAACGGGTTACTTTTTTAAATTGGCGCGAATTTTTCCCTAGTTACACCTTTAACACCCCTCAAGAGGCAGGTGCAAAAAGTGTAAAAGTTGTAATTACCCCCTGGACCAAAAGAACACGTCTTTGGGAAAAAATACTGTAATTACAGCTGGACGAAAGAACGCTTTTTCTTCAAAGGTGCAAAAGGTGTAAAAATTGGTGGACAAAAAAACAGACCTATTGAACCAAAAAGAAGCAGGTTAAGCCGATTTAAGAAAATTTCCAAAAACACCAATTTTCGCCAAATTTCCGGATCAAAAAACTTATTAAAAAATCGTGTAAAATCAGTTACAAGCTATAATTTTTTAAACTGTCATTTTAGTGTAGTATTGTGCTCTAGATCATGTGGTAAAAAAAATTGAGTTAATAGGCCCTTTAAGTAATGACCTAAGTCGAAGAGACTTAAGTAAAGCTGTGGTATTTTTTTCCACCACCACCAGTGTTTAATTTTAGAAGTAGACCGTCTAAATAGCGAAGATATTCTTTTTGCAGTGTTTGCGTTATATAACTCCATCCTTTAAAACCTCGCCCCTTATCAAAACCCAAAAAATCTTAGGCACCCGTCACTTGTTTCGTTCACTTTTTTTAAAAAACAACAGGACATTGACCATTTGAAGGATGTATAAAAATATTATGCAACACAAATATATTCTATACACCTTGGATATTGAAAATTTAAACAAGTGTGAATTGTCTGTCCTTCAGTGCATCCGGCTTCAACCATTAGATGTACGGTTTTTCATTTTTATTTTATCTTTTCCTTCAAACCATAACCATCTTACAAACAGGATGTAGTTATAATCCACGGCCTTCCAAATGCCATTTCAACTAAAATCAAAAACTACGATTTGGCCTTGAGGAAAATAAATCATAACGATTCTCATCAAATTATTGACTTCATGTTATTTGTTGGAGCTAGATAGAAAAGAAATATCGTCTACAATAAATTCCTTATTTCTTAAGCGCCGTGGAATGATGTCTAGTGTAGACAATGATGCTCCAGCTGGATGGTATATAAAGCCGCGAGCTTGTCTGTCAAAGTCACTCACTCTTCTGTCACACTACAGAGTCTTCTAACTAACAGTACAACCACAACATGGCGAGCAAGTCCCTGCTGCTGCTGACTCTGGCGTACATAGTCGTGGTAAGTAGGGCATATCATTATCTTCTGCTGTCTCCGGACAATGTCGAATAGAGAACTAAAGCGTCTTTCAGACAATCGAGAAAATCGCGCGAGTTGGGTCGCGCGAGTTACTCTCTGGGAGTAGGCCTGCACTTGTTTACATGGAACTCACCGCCTCCCCGTCAGACGGTGAGCCAGCGAGCGCGAGCTCTCGCGCGCCACGAAAAATGTCCAGCTTGTTCGACTTCCTAGCGAGTCAAGGTAGCGAGAGCCAATCAGAACCCACTACCATAACACGTGACCAGTGAACACCAATAGATGGCGTTATTGTTACCTTCATTGTCTACCGTGTGACAAGGATAGTAATAAACTCGCGCGAGCCAACTCGCGCGATTTTCTCAATCATCTGACAGCCGCTTAAGTACCGTCCATACCACTGATTGCTATATTTCCCATTACTTGGAAAACGCTAAAGTCCCGCCGCGTTGATGGATGAGCTTTTTAAGTTTTTGGTTTACGTGGGATATCTTTACTTTTGCCAGTGCTTTGCTTTGCTGCCTATGCATTGTAGGTGATTGTTGTCAAGTTTCTATTGTTTCTTGTAAATTGTTATTATTTACCGTAAAAAACTTATATTAAAAGCTTTATTTCTATGGATTCTGGCTAACTTTTTCAACTTTTGTTTCAAAGGGTACTACAATCATCACCATAACCTTAATTTCCATGTTAAATATGAACGTTGTAGCCCAAACCGTTTGGTCACAATCGGCCCAAATGGCACGAAAATATCGCACTAAACCGTAAAAAACTTATATTAAAAGCTTTATTTCTATGAATTCCGGCTAATTTTTTCAATTTATTCTATCGAAAGGTGCTACATCACCATAACTGTAATGTCCATGTATAATATGACCGTTGTAGCCCCACCCGTTTGGTCAAAATTGGCCCAAATGGCACGAAAATGTCGCACTAAAAATCGAAAAAAATCGTGAAAGAACGATATTCATGAGAAATATTTATTCGATTGTACCCAAAAACGATACACCTCTAAGTTCAGAGATTTCGAAGGTCCCCTCAAATTTTCATCAAGATCGGATAAGCCGTTTGCCCGGTAGAGAGCAAACAGACAAATTAAAAAAAAAAACAAACAAACAAACAAACAAACAAAAAAACACCCGAGCTAATTTTTTGGGGGGGTCAGTGAAATGGAATCTTAGCTTCGCTCATCCAAAAAATATCGATCTTTGGTTGGTTATTGCTCATTCATCGATTGCGTCGGGGCTCACAGGGTTGGCTTGATCGCTTTGGTTTAATGACCCCCCACTGAAAATCAGTTTTATGACTAACTGGGCTGACTCTACATACGAATAAATGATTAATCGTTTGATTGGTTGATTAATTAATTAATTGATTGATTTTTCTTTCTTTCTTTCTTTCTTTCTTTCTTTTCTTTCTTTCTTTCTTTCTTTTTTATTTCTTTCTTTCTTTCTTTCTTTCTTTCTTTCCTTATTTATTTATTTATTTATTTATTTATTTATTTATTTATTTATTTATTTATTTATTTATTTATTAATTAATTAATTAATTTATTTATTTATTTATTTATTTATTTATTTATTTATTTATTTACTCGTTTATTTGACTCTGATTCAAGAGGTGCCGGTTCGAATCCCGTCAAGACCGGCAATCTTGACATAAGGTGTAATCCGAAGTTTTCAGCAGTCTTTAATGCGAATAAATGGGATTGAGTTGTCTTATACAGCCGTCGGACATCCCTTACCAATTTTCCTATTCGCATTATACCTAGTTCACTAGAAGAATGGCATATTGCATCCTATAACAGTTATTTTTCCCAGGGTTAATACAAATAATGTCTTCTTTAACTAATGTTCTTGCATTTTATATCTTTTCAGCAGGTTGCCAGGGCTGGGGCCACTGGTGGAGTGAGCACACCGTGGCCGCCTTTTAAAGATGACCAAAAGCCAGCGCCTTCCAAAGATGATCAGAAGCTAGGGCCTTCCAAAGATGAGCAGAAACCAAAGCCTTCCAATGAAGAGCAGAAGCTAGCGCCTTCCAACCTGGTCCAAAGATGACCAGAAGCCAGCGCCTTCCAATGATGAGCAGAAGCCAAAGCTTTCCAATGTCGAGCAGAAGCTAGCGCCTTCCAAGATGACCAGAATGCAGCGCTATCAGAACCAACAAAGCCTCCGGTAAGTAACACACTTCAAATTGAAGATGATGCATGCAGCTTGAAATTTCTTTGAGCAATGATTATTTACAGAAAAATTCAGCACTTTCCACTACAATTAATTCCTATTTGGGGCACACAGAACTTATTAAGTATAATTTTACACTTAAAAAGATGTTAATGGCTAGGCAGCTGTTTCGTCGACGTACATAGTTTGATATCAATGGCTTACCAGGCCTCTCATTTGTGTTTTTCACAATTTATATAATTTTGGTACAGTATTTCCATATCAATCTTCAAGTCGTGTTTTGTACTTGCCTTTCTGTTAATATACTATATTTATTTATTGAATGAATGTGTTTTGCTATCACTTCAACAGGCTGTAGGGGCAAAGGAGGTAAGCAGAGCTGAAGCATATACCGATAAGCAGCAATGAAGCATCTGCGGTAAGCAGCGCTGTTGCATCTACCTTGGGCAGCACTGTAGCATCTACCTTGGGCTGCGCTGTAACATATACCGTAAGAAAATGTGCCAGCTCTACAAAGATTAGGCCTACCTACACAGTAAGTTTTCTACCTCATAGTTTTTCAAACTTACCTGTGTTAACCCGCTCGCCCAGCTGGGTTCAATCCCGGGTAGATTTTTGGAGGTAATTTTTATTTTGTTTTCATTACTTTTATCATCCACATTCAATTTTTTAACAATAAAGTACTATTTACATGTGTGAAAAGCACATTACAACCCAGTGTTTACCTGCAATAAATTGATTACTCCGGCGTGTAGATCTATGCCTTCCTGGGACAAAAAAAACAGCCATTCGATACACACAATCACACATTCAAAACAGAAACGTTTACACACAAACAATATTCTATTTACGTAACAAATGTGAAGTACGTAGTAAAATAATGCTGAAAATAGAATCTGATTAAATTTTTATGAATTTTTACAAATATTACAACAATACGAAAATTCATTTACATGTAAAGACAAAAATTACAAAAATGCACATAAGTACACGACTCATATAAATTGATTTATTGATGTATTAGAACATGATAATTTACTTTGAATTCAAGTAGACATATCAATCACAATCATGTATTAAAATATGTCAATAAAAAACAAAATGGTAAAAATTCAAATAGGAACACCACTTTACAATTTTTCAATAATTGTTTTATTTGATTATTTATAACTTCGTTTTTATATAACCCCCGACTAATGCCCGCTTTCTATTACCCACAGTGTGCTTGCTGCCGGGTCCCGTTATTCTTTACCAACGAGTCAAGCAGGTATTGTTGGAATCAGGAAAATGCAGAACGAGCCAATAGGACGGTCGACAAAAAGATGAAATACAAAAGTAGTTCAACATACGGCAACAAGAAAACGGCCGAGAGGGATGCCATGGAATTCAACGCTACCATCCAGGTCGATTTTTGCAAAAACAGAGGGGTTAGTATTCGACACTTTTAGGGGTGGGGGATATAAATATGTAGGAGTTTTGAATATTTAATTTATTTGTTAGTGTTATTCTATAAGATTTACGTTAAATGTGATAATAATTAACACTACCAAGCTAAACAGGCGACGTTATTTATTTTAAATTTCATGCAGCCCTAAGAGATCTTTAGCCTATTTATTTATATATTCTTATTTAAATTTGTACTATTAAATCGTATTAATTCGCTGGTTAGGTGTAAGAATGATCATGGCCTAGCCTTAAAAGATTGAAGCCCAGCCTTTTTGTTAAAGCAGTATTTAACAATATTATATAAAAAAAAATGCATATCTATCTATATTTTACTGCAGCAAATTATCTTCACTGTAAAGCACCCTAAAACTAATAATAAGATGCGCGCAGCGAAGACATAAATTTCATTATTTACTACAATTCAGAAATTTAAACCGGGATTTGAACCACGGGTCTCCCGCATTCCAGGGGAGCGTCTTAACCACAAGACCATCAGGACGGATACATTTTAATATCTGAATTGTAGTTGCATTATACATCTGAATGGATGGAACAGTACTGCAACGAATATCTGTTGCCTTTGAACTGACCACCAAACATTAATAATTATGTCATTAACTTTACGCAGGTATAAGCGAGGGTTTATTTCTCGATTTGATTAGTCGGAAAACACTCCCTTTAGTGTAATTGATATTATTTACTACAATTCAGAAATTATAATATGGCATAATTAATGTTTAATGGCCAGTTCAAAGGCAACAGATATAGGTTGCAGTACTGTTCCATCCATTTAGATGTATCATGCAGCTACAATTCAGAGATTAAAATGTACCCTTCCTGATGGTCTAGTGGTTAAGACGCTCGCCTGGAATGTGGGAGACCAGTGGGTCGAATCCCGGGTGGGGCGGACTTTTTAAATTTCAGAATTGTAGGAAATAATAACAATTACACCTACGGGAGTGTTTCCCGACTGAACTAATAGAGAAACATCAATTTTACTTACCCTGAAAAAAGAAGGAAGGGTGTTTTTTCTTCTGTTTGTTGACTAGAGCTGACAAACGGCATAATGTGGGATATTTATTTAAATTGGATGTGATCTTGGAAATCTTTAAAGGGGGTATATACACCTCACTCAGAAGTAACTTGTATGGTACTAAATTCATTGAATATCAGCTAAATTACATAAGTGTATACTTATTCTTGGCAAACAGAAACAAAGTAAAAAAAATATAAAAACAGTGCGCTACAAGTATGTCGGAAACTTATTAAGCGCAAATGTTTTGTCAAAACATGGACTGGCGTTTCCTTCATAAAATCTGTAAATATGTTTCAAAAGAGCTGATTTTGTTTGTGTGTGTTCAGAACAAGTCAACTAACAATGTGAGTTAGGATTATAGTTTTCAATTTCACCGTTTGAGTTTGACAATTTTTTAAAAATGTCTTCCAAAATCTAATATTTTGCGCTGTTTTTTATCAAAATTTTTTAAACTAGTCCACATACATCCAATATTGTAGGTCATTTTGTTTATATTTACCATATAACGCTGTGTTAAAAAATTGGTACAAATCGGTTGAACGGTATAGAATTTATCTGGGAAATGGTTTGGAAAAAGTTCGTTTCCGGCAATTGTGTGCCATTTTTTTGTGTGTAAAATCAAGGGAATACTTACTGCCTGCACCGAACATTGCACCAAGGGAAGAGATCGCTCCAGGTGGTAGCTGTCCCTTCGCGGTTTGGTGGACATTCAACCGATTAAGAACTGGAGTGCCGAGATTAGGGACCAACATGCATAAGTGGGGTCTTCTACCAGCTGACCAAGAGCCCTTGTGTGAGTGCGGACAGGTACAGGATCCGAGTCACCTCCTGATCTGTCCGCGCCTCGACGAACCATGTACAATGCGCGATATCTTGGAAGCAAATGCAAAAGAAATGGCTGTTGCAAATTTTTGGAAATATTGTGTTTAACCGGACACGGAAAGAAAGTAATAACAGAGTCATCGAAAATAAATGTAGTTGAACATCAATACTGATTCATTTGAATGTATTTTCATTTCTATAAGAGATAATTGAATAATTTTTGAAGCTACACAAACTTAACAAAATTTGCAATATGATAGAATAAAAAAAAAATAAAAAAAATAATCGAGGTGTATATACTCCCTTAAACTAAAAATTGGCAAGTTTTTGGGTACAATAAAAGTTAATATTTCCCATGAATGTAGTCATTTTACGATTTTGTTCTTCTTTTAATGCGATTGTTTGTTATATTTTCCCGCGGCCGGGCAAATGGCTACTCCGACTTACATAAAAATTAATAGGAACGTTTGAAAACACTAAACGTAGATATGTTATAATTTTGGGGACACCCGAAGAAATATTTATCTTAAAACTCATCCTTTTAGGGTCAACGATTGGTGAATATGACCTCGCCCCCCGGCACCGTATTGTGGCTGGCACAACGAAGCGCGTGTCGGTTCTCGGTCTCTTTCAGACTCGCATTGTTGAAGGCAGACATTGCTCACTCGTAATCTTGTCTTTATAATGACGACAATGACAATGACGGCAAAAATGAAGATACAATACACAAATCATTTGACAATAATAATTAACCATAAAAGCTCATCCATCAACGCGACTGGAAAAAGCGTTCGCGAAGCAGCCTAGTGTAACTCACTACACTTAACCGCACGTATTTGTTTGTTTGTTCCAGTGCCGTGCTCAGTGCTACGCAAAGTACCATAACCTGGTGAGTCAAGTACACTCACAATTCTTGCGCTTGCAATAAACAATGTAAGCTTTAAATTTGATTTGTATTGCTGAACGGAATAATGCACTTAAACTATTCGAGACGAAGAGTGGTGATAGATGAGGATGAAATATGAATAGAATGGAGGATGGGATACCCGGTTCTGGCACGTAGCCTACTCCTTGTAATTGTGCCATAGCTTGCTCAAATTTAAATCTTGGGCCTTATGCCAGTGCTACATGGTGCTAGTTGTATGAACTACAAAGTACAAACAGGAAGTAACTCTATTACCCACAATGCATCATTGCTTATCCTCCTGTGTTGTTATCCTGTCACAAATGTCTGTGTGCTAGGCCTAGCCTACAAAGTGTTTATCTATCTTCAAATATCAATTAAATCTACTTTATTCTATCAAAGTTCAACGTTATTTCAAACAGGTTATGGCCCCAGTACTAATTGCTAATTGATATTGCTTAAATCTAAGGAGAAAGATAAAAGATAACCTAAATATAAACTAAACAAACTGTTACATTAAAGAAGAACACATTGCGCCCATCTCTACCAGAGGGACTAGAGGGAGGTATCATTTATAATACATGGAAATTTGGCATGAGAATGCAATTAGTCCGTGATAAGTTGTAGATAGCAATCGACCCAGGTGACTTTGATCTAGAGGTTAAAACCAATCTGAACATAGACCAACGTGCACTTAACACTCTAAGCCTAGGGCTAAAGCCTCATCTCTACATACATGTAGGCCTAGGTACATGTAAGACTGCCCGAGAAGCATAGCTTAAATTAGAAGCAGCCTTTGAAGACAGAGGTTAAGTAAGGAAAATCTAATTACGCCATGAACTTTGCAAAAATATGGAGAACTATCTGAACAAAATGTAAGCCGTTGATCAACAGCTCATTTCGATTGATGCAACAGTGACCGATGGTGAGCTGGCATTAATAATACTATCCAAATTGCCAGACTTATTTCACTCACTTGTAATTGCACTTGACATTATTGTGGCCAGGAACTGAACGCCGACGTCGTCCGAGCTAAATTGCTACAGAATAAAACGAGACGTCCACGAGGTGAGTCCACTCCAGATGAATCTGCTCTAGCAACAAAGCCTAGTACCAAAAAGTTTAAATGCTTTTTCTGTGGTAAAGCAGCACACTACGCCAAAGATTGCAAGTCACAATCAAAACAAGGTCCTAAATGTGACAAACAAGACAAAAAGGATAGGCCTAAGTCCAAAGTTCTTTGGACAACAGGTAATCGAAATGTACACAAAGTTGAAGACTGGTGCGTTGACTCGGGGGCGACTAAGCACATGTCAAATTAACTTGAATGGTTTGATTCAATCCAAGAAGGTCAAGCAACTTCATTATGTATGGCCGATGGTACGACTGCTCCATCCAAGGGAAATGTTAATGTCGCTCTTACTATTTCGGTTAATGGATCAATACAAGGAGCATCAATAAAGGACGTGCTGTATACTCCATCGCTCAAAACTAATCTTTTGTCAGTTGGTAGACTCACAGATAAGGATTAAAAGGTGTGTTTACAAAACATAACTGCTAGATACATAACGAAGAGGGGAACGTCATAGCAACTGCGAGCAAAACTGGTGGCTTGTATAAGCTAGACACTCTAATGGTCTAGACTAATAGTGCCTTGGCAAACATCGCTGCTGTAGGAGTCACGAACCGTGAGTGCATAATGTGGCACAAACGTCTTGGCCACCTCAGTCCAGGCGGAATGAAGCGGCTAGCAGATGGTATGGCTACCGGCCTAGTAATGGGACAGCCTCCTACTTCACCTTGTGTAGGGTGTGCTCTGGGAAAGCAGCATCGTACCCCGTTTCCAAAAGTTAAGACAGTCCGAGCTCAAAAGAAACTCGGCATTGTTCACACTGACCTGTGCGGACCAATGAGCGAAGAATCCAATGGAGGAGGAAGATAATTCTTAACATTTGTTGATGACAAGACAAGGTGGACCAAGTGTTACATTCTGAAGGAGAAGAGTAAAACTTATGAAAGCTTCATCAAGTATCAGGCGGAAGTTGAGAACCAGAGTGGTATGAAGATCAGGATTCTGCGTCCAGACAATGGCCTTGAGTATATTAATAAATTACTATATGAACATCTAAGAAAATGTGGGATACACTCTCACACTACTGTGCCGCGGAACCCAGAACAAAATGGCGTTGCTGAGAGAGCTAACAGAATGATAGTAGATAAGGTACGTTGCAAGCTTGAGGAAAGCTAAACTACCTAAACGCTTCTGGGTGGAGGCAGGAAACACTGCAACTTAAAGAATCGATCACCGACAGTAGCTGTGAACGGTATCACACCTCAAGAGGCATAGACAGGAAAGAAACCTGACCTGGCTCATCTGAGAACGTATGGCTGCAAGGCATATGTTCACATTCCAAAAGAGAATAGAAGAAAGCTTGACGCCAAGTCTTCCGAGCACATCTTTGTCGGTAGGCCTACTCTAGCTTTGTCAGGGAGAAGGTGCAAGAGGGACACATTTCAATGAAATTCCTACCCACAGAAGAAATGATCGCAGACATCTTAACCAAAAGTTTGCCGCCTGCAAAGCACAGAAGATGTGTAAAGAATTTGGGACTCTTGTAAATTAAGACTATGCCAATGGCAAGTGGGAGTGTGCCATCCCATTGCCCGCTCAAATTTAAATCTAGGGCCTTATGCCTGTGCCACCTGATGCTAGTTGTATGAACTACAAACAGGAAGTACTAATTCTACCCACAATGTATCATTGCTTCCTGTGTTGTCATCCTGTCACAAATGTATGTATGCTAGGCCTAGCCTCAGTGTTTATCTATGTTCAAATATCAATTAAATCCACTTTCATCTTTCAATGTCAGCGTTCTTTCATAATAGGAAAGTAACAAGGGGCCAAATGATTTACGTCCAAACCGAGTGGACGGTGTAACTTCGAGAGTCAAATATGTTTTTCCACTTACCAGGACTGCCGAGCAGACATCGAGGAAACGAAGCCGTTACACTTGTTCTCAAACTCTCCATCTGCTCTAGCGAGCGGTATGCGTGTTTCAGGGCAGAGCCTTGCCCCACTCTCCCCCTGACCACGCATAGTCCCATACATTTTTATGTGACGGATTAGTCGGGTCTTAGTTTCATCACGGAGACATTGTGCGTATTGACTAGCCATGGAGTTAGAAATAGTTCCGTTGGTACTGAGAGACTAGCTCTGTGGTCGGCGATGTACAAGTTAGCACTGCAAATAGCCAGCCATGTTGAAAATTTACTTTCATCTGACGCATGGTTACCAAAGTTACCTTGGGCCTACCACAGTTCATGGTAGTGGCCTAGTCTTGTTCATAACAATCTAAATGTCCGAACAGGTTCAAACCGGAAGAGCACGTTTGAGTACGTGCTTTTCCATTTGAGCTTGACCTCCTCTCCATCCAGCTTCATGGAATAGTAGAGGTACGTGAAAATAGCGTTTTGTGAATAGATGCTACAAAGCGCCATATTTTCACTTAAAACTTAGGTTTTCAAGTCCTATTTTATTTTATTATCCCTAGTATCTACAATTTGTTTATATACAAATCTTTATTCAGTTGATATTAATTCAACCTTGATGACCAAATTTGAAATTAAAAATCTGAAAAAAGTTCATAAAACAAGGTTTAGAAATTAGCCAAAAAATAGATGCTACAAAACGCTATAAAATGACACTTGAAAATGCTATATACACGCACCTCTATGGATTAGCAATGCTTCAACCCAAAGTTTAGTCAATTAGCACAATTTTATTAAATGGTTATATGTGCAATAATGTACCTAAGAGGATTTAGTTGTCCTCCTTTATAAATTAGTTTTTTAAGTGAATAGTATAAACATTAAATAAATAAATAAATAAATAAGCAAGATGTGTTTTCAGTTGAACGCAAGCGGAGGAGTGGACATCGCAGCGTTCCGTCTATATCTCGAAACTGTGGAAAAGAACAACTCTAAGTGGACCGGACTATACCAGGAAGCCCTGACAGCGTGCCTCAACCCCCTTAGTACCGGTAGGCCTCAACCCCCTTAGTAGGTACCCGTAGAGGTACTTGTTCATTAACAGGCCCCCCTCCAAATTTTTTAAAAAATTCAGTAAAAACATTTCATTAGACAATCATAACTACTACATCTACTCCATCTGAGTTTCGGGAGGTCAGAAAAACACAATTTTTTCGAACAAAGCCTCGAAAACTTCCTTTCCGGCTACAAACTTCGCGCCAGGAGTGACACGGCCTACGCCAACATACTTCACACAACAAAACCTTTAACGTCGCGATTTTAATATAAAGGACTTTCAATGGAAAAGTACTTTCGTTTAAAATAGCAATGTAAAAGGTTTTGAAGGGTCATTTGGTGTCTGTTAACGTCAATGTCAGCTGTGGCCTACGCCTAAATTCACTGTTTGGGTCATATTCAACTCCTCACAAGTTGTAATTATTTATTGTAAACAGAAATAAGTAAAAAAACGACGATGGGGGGATCAACTAACAAAAAATTGAGGGCGGTCCCGTTAATGAACAAGTACCCCCGTAGAACTCAAGCCCCTTAGTTCCGATAGGCCTCAGCCCCCTTAGTACCGGTGGGCATCAACCCGCTTTGTACCGGTAGGTCTACGTAGTGCTACGCCTGAACCAGTAAGGTTGTATTTCTAGAGTTTATTACTCAGGAAACATCCACGTAGGAAGAGTTAAAAATCTTTCCTCTGCATTGTTTACAGCCTTCCCCGTTGAAGAGGATCAAACCTGCAGGTCTGGCATGAACGAGATGAGGAATTGCATGATAAACCAGTTGATCTTGGTAAGTAGATGAATGCTTGGACGTACGAGGCTAAATTTTTTCTGTATTCGATATATAATATCTTCATTTAGTTGGTGGATGTGATCAATCATTGGATAAACAGAAGCATCACCTAGAGAAGGCAGAGGCATTCCTTATGAATTTTCTTCTTTGAAAATTAAAATAAACTGCAGTTATTTTTATTTTATTTTATTTATTATTTATTTAACGTCTATCATATTTAGTTATAAAAACTAATTTACAAAGGAGGTCAACTAAATAAATCATATTACATAGATGAAGAAACTACAATAAACTACATTTAATAAGTACATATTTGAAAATATATTTTAGCATTACAACAACAATGCATTTAAACACAACAATTTTGCTAACAAATGAAAATAATATCAAATATTAATAAATTAAAAAGTTTTATCATGATTATCTTACAGAGAAAGCATGCAAAACATTGGATGATTATCTTAATAAACATAAGGGACACAGGTATAATAAATTTAAATAAATAATATTCGGGAATACATATTTCATGCTTATTTGTTATCTTATCTTCATTCGCTTAAATGTTTTACTTATTAACGGTGTACAAATAAGTTGACCCCAGCTTATCCAACGTTGCAAGTTTTCCATGAGTCATCGTTGCACACGTGTTGTATTCTACTGTTTCTTCTCGTCACCAGAAGTGCCCGGTGGGAGTGAAGGCTACGGGCGACAAGTGCGCCGCGATTGTCGCTAGGAAGGAGAAGATCGCCAGGGACTTTGAAATCTTCTGGAATACGACAACAGCCAGACCTAGGCTATATTGAAAATATATTTATTTTGTATTTTGAATACTGGGTTGGAAAGTATTACTAAGTTTTATTTCAAATTTCTCAGGTTAGATTTAACTTTGTCATATAACTCAAAATACATTGTTTTCATTGTAAGATTCTATTAAACGTCGCAAGGTGAAATACTTGTCACGTAAGGGTCTGGTTGTATGAAATGGTAGGTCGAGGTCATTTCTACATGCAAATAAACTGAAACTGAATCTAAAGTAACAAAATATATATTATATCTTTAATACCTTGATACACAATATCAAATTGGTCAACAATTTCGGTTGTAATTGAAAACCCTAATCCGTTTGAAAGAAACATTATTTTCTTCTTTAAGTTCAAGGACTCGAAACGATAAACTCAAAACTGTCTTCAAAACATCTTTGGAAATGTTGTTCACGCTATTATCAGTTTAAGGTGGGCTCAGTTTACATTTCTCTTTTTAAAGTATGTCAAATTTTAACATTTGTTTGTTCCTAACATTTAAAAAACCCAAATCAAATCTGCGTTGAATACATAGGATTCTCTTCCCATACGTATGTCTTCAACCGATGATAATGCGAATTATAATATGGCCTATATCTTTGTGTAAAACTCTTATCTTGTGTCATAAAAACCCTATTTGATTTTTCATCAGTCTAAAAGAGGTTTCGTTTAAGATGAATGAAGATGAAATAAGAGCAAGTATTAAAACCTCTCAAATGAGATATGGTTAAAAAACCTAAACCTAATTTTACTTTCTATGAAATAAATATTCTTCAAGATCTGAAGAAGGAAGAAACAATTATTATATTGCCGGCAGATAAAGGGAAAGCTACCGTAATCAGGGATAAAACTAATTTAGCTGTGCTGTGTACCCGAATAAATGTTGGTATAAAAATATGTTTTTCTTTAATCCCATTCTTAGGGCCTAAAATTGTTGAAATAGTACAATTAACACTGATGTGCGTGGATGATCACATTTTAATTATTTATTTGTTTATTTGTAGCCACATTACAACAAACAAATGTCTAACAAGTGCAATTTACCAAACCATACCAATACAAATATAAACCAACAATGCAATGTAATTTCTCGATTTGGTTAGTCGGGAAACACTCCCGTAGGTGTTATTGTTTTCATTTACTACAATTCAGACATTAAAAAAGTCCGCCCCAAAAAAGTCCTAAAGTCCGTGGTTCGAATCCCGGTTGGGGCGGACCTTTTTAATTTATGAATTGTAATAAATAAATATAATGTAAAATAAGTTACAAAAAAAGAATATAAAAATTACATAAACATGAATGTATGTGAGTGCACGAGTGACTATAGACATTAGTGAAGTTGATTTGAATATTTATTTTAGTTGCTTTTATAAGTGATGAATGTTACTATTATGCAAATGAAATGAGGCTCATTCAATAATATAAGATTGTTGTACCGTGTACGTATAGTCAGCAACCCCTTATTAAACATGAATACTTGTGCACATCAATGCGGCTGGAGGGAAGATGAAACAGTTTATGAATTTGAGTGTTCTTTGGTGGCACATGGTAGTTTCATGACTCAATTAGAGGCGTGTCAAGCAGGTTATTAGCAACTTTGATAGAGCAGAACAATGTCAATAAATTTCCTCTGGATTTCAAGGGTACTTAGATCATTGTCAGAACACATACCTAGATAATTTACTCTATGGTATTCCTTATTAGCCTTGAAGAACAAGTGTTTGAAATATCGTTGTTGCACTCTCTCTATCACAGCAATTTTTGTGACATGGTTTGGATTTTAAATTTGGGTAGCATATTCAACTTGAGGCATGACCAGAGTTATGTAAAGGCGGCGTAATGTTAATTCAATGGATGTGTCCACACAGTTCCATTTTATAAATCCTAACATTTTATGAGCTTTAGGAACTATTTTTGAAAAATAAGACTTCTTGTTTCATTAACACGTTGAAGGACAGATCTATGCACTCAGTTATTAAAATGTAGCTGTTTCTTCTTGTTTGTAAAACATATTTTAGTGAAGCACATGGAAACATTAAGATTTAAGAACCATGTTCGACATCATTCTGAAAGCGCATCAAGATCCAGTTGAAGTCTAAAGAAATCCATTTGATCCATGTCATGGAGATATAGTTTCAGGTCATCTGCTTACAACAGACATTTTGCACACTTCATTTGCGATAGGAGGTCACTTATAAGAAGAGTAAATATTAGTGGTCCAAAAATCGATCCCTGTGGTACTCCAGACGTGACAGAAATGAATGAAGATGAACTTGCATCAATACCAACCAATTGTGTTTCTGCCAGTAAGATGGTCTCGTAGAAGTTCCATTATCTTTCCACAGATACCAAAGCTTTCTTGTTTATGCGCAAGAAGCCGAAGGTCTACAGTGTCAAAAGCTTTACTAAAATCAGTGTTGACTGCATCAACTTGCACCGTTTTGTTCATGCAATCAGCGATATCTTGAGAAAATATTGCAAGATTTGTTACCGTAGAACGTTTGCGCATAAAACCATGCTGCTCCGGAGTAATTGCAGCTAATACATAATTGTAAATGTTTCTGTGTAGAATTATTTCAGAGACTTTAGAAAAGATCGGTAGAAGGGAGATTGGTCTGTAATTTGACACCATAAAACGACTTCCGTTTTTGAGAACCGGTGTTTCAATGGCCTGCTTCCATCTTGAAGGGAAAATGCCAGAAGTCATTGCAGAATTGAATATATGTTCAAGAGGATAGCTTAAAGGTATTCTGAAGTGTTTAATAACTTCAACAGGAATTTATCAGCACCAGGTGACTTTCCATTCTTCATATTTTTTTTAAAGTCAGCAATTTCACGAGGGGATGTGGTTATAGCTGATAAAGTCCCTAATTGATCACATGCACTTACATTTGGTAATGGACCTGCAGTGCTTGAAGGAAGAAAAGTGGTTTTAAAATAACTGGCAAACATTTCACATTGATTTCCTGTCATTAGCTACTGTTCCATCATACTTAACTTCTATTAGAATTCGGGCGCTTCATGACTTACTGCGAGTAAAATTCCATATCTTGATGGGATTATCTGCCACTTCAGAGTCTATTCTTAGTAAAATCTCTTTGTATATGATGCGTTTAAAATGATGAAACAACCTTCTTTTCAACTGATATTCTAGTTTATGAGACTCTGAACAAGATGTTTTCCCATCTTACATATGCTCGGTTCTTATCACGCAGTGCATTAATTGCATCTCTATCAAACCATGTTGGATACTTATGTATTTTACTTTTTATCTTGGGTACTGTTTCTTTAATAGCCTCAGTTAGCAATTCATACAAAAGTTCACACTTGCACCAACTTCCTTGCAGTAATTCATTCGTTCCCATTACTTAAGGTCAAGTTCATACTTCAAGTCATTAAGGTTTGCTTTACGCCAACTATGTTGAGAGTTTGTTCTTTGTTTGAAGTGGAATGATAATTTTGGTAGTTTTAATAAACACCGAAATTCTAAGTGAACAGATACTACTGGTGGATCTTCTATTCTGGAGATTTATACATCAATATCTTGGTTATCATTAAATATGAGTTTAAGAAAATGATCATTTCGTGATGGAGTAGCAAGTTCAGCCACCATTTCAATAAATAATGTTACGTTAGGCGACGGAGATGCGCCAACTGTAGCAACTACTTCTCCCCCGTCACCATTTGACCAACTTATCTCAAGAATATCACTTTCTACGCACAAGATAACGCTGTCATTGGGTCGAAGTTTGGTGCAAATATCTGAGAGGCACTGATGAAGATCTTTAATTTCTTAAGGCAATGGATGAGGAATGAAGACACAGCCACCAAGGATATTGGAGAGCGCTAAGGTAGCAATCTCAACCCCCACGATTTCAGTTGTCGGTGACTCGAGATCCTCACGACGTCGCGACACAGTCGTAAGAACTCCGCCACCAACATTATGTCTTGGGTTAGGAGGACTCCGCCTGTCTCCCTACGATGAACGACAAACTGCGAATGATCTAGGACCTTACTCTCAAATATGTTTCAGTCTGCCATGTCTCCGTAACACACACGATATCCACGCAGTATTGTATGCATAGTTGATACTAAAGTTCATCAAACTGTCAACTCCTGAAATACCACGTGAATTTATATAGTCTAATGACAGCTCATTCATTTGCAAAGTTGCGGGTCCAGTGTTAAGATGGATGTCGCCAGATAAAGCAATTATTAGCAGCAGAGATATCGCACCGTGAGATATATCAATTTTCACTACTTCAAGTATATAACTTAAGTCGAAGAGACTTATAGAAAGTATGCTGTGGTATTTTTTTTTGCCACCACCACCTATGGTTAATTTGGGAAGTAGACCGTTTTAATAGCGAAGTTATTCTTGTTGCAGTATTTGGCGTTATATAACCCCAAACTTCCAAATTACACTCGTCCTTCCTCACATTTCGCCCCTTATCAAAACCTATTAACTTTATGTTAACCGTCACTTGTCACGTTTTACTTTATTTAAAAAACAACAACAGGACATTGACCATAGTAGGATATTTAAAAATATTAAGCAACACAAATATATTCTATACATCTTTGATATTGAAAATCAAACAAGTGTGAAGTGTCTGTCCATCAGTGCATCCTGTTCTAACCGTGAGATATACTTTTCTCATTTTAATTTTATCTTATCCTACGAACACTTTATCTTTAAACCATCTAACAAACTGGATGCAGCTAATAATCCACGGCCTTCTAAATGCAATTTAAACTAAAATCAAATGCTTCGATCTGGCCCTGAGGAAAATATTATGTCATAACGATTTTCATCAAATTTGACTTCTATGTTATTTGTTGGAACTAGATAGAAAAGAAATATCGTCTACAATGAGCTCCCGATTTCTAATGCGCCGTGGAAAGAAGTCTAGTCTAGACAATGATGCTCCTGCAGGATGGTATATAAAGCCGCAAGCTTGTCTGTCAAATTCAGTCACTCTTCTGTCACAACTACTGAGTCTTCTTACTAACAGTACAACCACAACATGGCGAGCAAGTCCCTGCTGCTGCTGACTCTGGCGTACATAGTCGTGGTAAGTAGGACATGATATTATCATTATCTTCTGCTGTTTCCGGACATTGTTGAATAGAGAACTAAGTACCGTCCATAGCACTGATACTGATATATTTAATATAGAAATATTAATCTGTGCATGTTTGTAAGCGCTCAATGGTCAAATGCGTCGGGGCCTACGGAGTTGGATTGGTCGTTTTGGTTTAATGTACCCCACTAAAAATAAGTTATACAACTGAGTGGGTAGGCCTAGAATCTAAATACGAATCGATTGATTAATTGATTTATTGACTGACTGACTGACTGACTGAATAAATGATTGATTGATTGATTGATTTAAAGATTAATTAATTGATTGATTGATTGATTGATTATTTAATGGATTGATTTTTAGATTTTTAGTTTATTGATGTTGATTCTTTGATAAGTTGAATTTTTTATTTATTAATTAATTAATTAATTTATTTTTATATATATTTATTTATTAATTTGCTTATTTTTTTTTTCTTATTTTTTTTAATGAAATTATGTAATTATTTATTTTATTAAGGGAATCCCTAGACCCAAATATGATTTCTAAAGAATGCAGTAAAGAAGTCTGAAAAGTAAGTAGAATGTAAGAGGGGCTTAATAAAAGATCGGATTATTTTTTTGAAATTTTTTTGACGGGACATAACCTCAGAATCAACAATATTCAAATTACTGGAATCAGTTGCTCAAGTTCGAAATTGAATTTTGAGCAGCGGTTTTTTGTATATTATTTCTACACTCCTTTATCTACAACCTCAATAAAAGGATTTTTGGATTTATATAGTTTGTTGCGTTGCACAATTTTTTTCGCCTGCCGGTACAATTTCAAATTTTGTACCGTTTCACGGAACAAATGTGCAACGCCTGAAACCATTTAAAACCAATAAAACTTATATTTAGGTTGTAGATAAAGGAGTGTAGAAATAATATACAAAAAACCGCTGCTAAAAATTTAAATTTTGAACTTGAGCAACTGATTCCAGTAATTTGAATACAATTGTTGATTCTGAGGTTATGTCCCGTCAATAAAATTTCAAAAAAATAATCCGCTCATTTATTAAGCCTCTCTTACATTCTACTTACTTTTCAGACGTCTTAACTGCATTCTTAAGAAATCATATTTGGGTCTAGGGATTCCCCTTAATTTATTTTATTTTATTATTTATTTATTTTTTTTCATTTTTTTTTATTATTAAATTCAGTATTCATTATATTCATTTTTATTATATTAATTCATTATATTTGACTCTGATTCAAGAGGTACCGGGTTCGAAACCCGTCTAGACCGGCAATCTTGATCTAAGGTTGATTCCGAGTTTTTCAGCAGACTTTGATGCGTATGCATGGAATTGAGTCGTCTTAAATAGTCATCAGACATCCTTTATCAATTGTACTACTCGCAACATACCATGTTCCATGTGTGTCTCGTTGGTCTTGTGGAAAGCGTATCTACTTCCAATGCAGAAGGTCCAGGGTTCGATTCCCGCCAAAACCAGAAGTTTCTTAACGTCTTATTTGGACTTACGTCCATCAGTTCTTGTCTCAGGAGTTTGTAAACGGTGACTTTGGAGCCGTCCTAGCAACGAGGCACATGATAAATTAAAGGTTGTTCTGATTCGGCCTTATTGATTCCATACCACTGATTGCTATATTTTCTATTAAAAAATATTGATCTTTAATTGGTTTTCGCTTATTCATCGAAATTTCGGGGCCTGGATTGGTTGCTTTGATTTACTGTCGCCCACTGACAATCAGTTATATAAGTGAGTGGTTAGACTCTAAGTACAATTTATTTTATTTATTTATTTAATAAGGGAGGGACATATTAGCTCTAACAGGTCACATTCCCAAGGTAAAATACAAATAATGTCTTCTTTGGTGAATGTTCTAGCATTTTATAACTAAACACCAGGTTGCCATAGCTGGGGCCACTAGTAAAGTTAACGCACCGTTGCCGCCTTTTAAAGATGACCAGAATCCAGGGCTTTCCAAGGATGCCAGAAGCCAGCATCTCACAAAGATGACCAGAAGCCAGCACCTTCTAAAGATGATCAAAATACAGTGCCTTCCAAAAATGACCAGAAGCCAGCGTGTTCAAAAGATGATCAAAAGCCAGCGCCTTACAAAGAAGATCAGAAGCCAGAGCCTTCCAAAGATGACCAGAAGCCAGCGCCTTCCAAAGAAGAGCAAAAGACAGCGCCTACCAAAGATGAGCAGAAGCCTGCGACTTCCAAAGATGACCAGACGCCAGCACCATTAGAACCAACAAAAACCCCGGTTAGTAACACAACTCAAAATTAAAAATTAAGGATGTAGTTTGAAATTTCATTGGCCAACGTTCATTTGCAGAAAATACAGCATTTTCAAAAATATTTTATTCCTATTTGGGGTAAACAAGCTGTTTTTATCGACATACGTAGTTTATACTCAATCGCTTTCCTAAACTCTTATTGATGTTTAGCACTTTTTATTTAATTTTGGTACAGTATTTCCATATCAATCTTCAAGTCGTATATTCTAGTTTCCTCTCTGTAATTTACTTTATTTCTTGAATGAATGTATTGCTATCACTTCAACAGGCTGCAAGGGCTAAAGAGGTAAGCAGTGCTGCATCATCTTCCGTAAGCAGCACTGTAGAATCTACTGTGGGCAGTAGCGTAGCATCTGCGGTAAGCAGCACTGTTGCATATACCGTAAGCAGCGCTGTTGCATCTACCGTGAGCAGCGCTGTAGCGTCTTCCTTGGCTAGCAGCGTAACATCTACCTTGGGCTGCGCTGTAGTATCTACCGCAAGAAGTTGTGCCAGCCCTACAAAGGTTATGCCTCCCGACACAGTAAGTTTTCCAACTCATTTTTTTTTTTAACTTACATGTGTTAACCCGCTCGCCCAGAAAGGTTCAATCCCCAGTAGATTTTTATTAGTTATTTTTATATTTTATTCAATACTATTTTCATCCTCATTCAATTTTTTTACTAGAAAATATGGTTTCCAAGGGTGAAAGCACCGCACAAAAAAGTGTTTACCTGCAATGACTGAAAAACAGCCAAGCGATACACGCACACACGAAAAACAAACATTTATACTAAAACAATATTCTAGTCACGTAACAAAATTGTACAGAACGTAGTAAAACTAGGCTGCTTTGCGAACGCTTTTTATAGTCGCGTTGATGGATGAGCTTTCTTTTACTATTTATTAAGCGTGGGATCCTTTACTTTTTCAAGTTCCATTGCAAAAATATCTGGAGGCCCAAAGACTTGCATTTTGTTTCTATTGTAGGTGATTGTTGTCAAGTTTCTTTTTTATTATACAACTCAGAAAACTTATATTAAAACCTTTATTTCTATGAATTCTGGTAAGTTTTTTCAACTTTTTCTTTAAAAATGACTACATCTTCATTACCGTAATGTCCGTGTGACATATGATGAACGTTGTTGTCCCACCCGTTCGGTCAGAATCGGCCCAAATGTCACGAAAATATCGCATTAAAAATCCGAAAAATTCGTAAAACTAATATATATTAATGAGAAATATTTCTTTCGTTGCACTTAAAAACGTGGCAGGTCAAAGTTCAGAGATAACGATAATTCCCTCTAAATTTTCATCAAGATCGCATATGCCGTTTGCCCGAAAGAGCGCGAACAAACAGAAAAACAAACAAAATAAAACACACAAGCAAATTTTTTTTGTGGCGGGTCAGTGAAATTGAAGTCTGCTTCGCTCATCCAATTATGCTGAAAGTAGAATCTTATCGCGTTTTTAACGAATTGTCACAGACATTACAAAAATGTTGAACATATTTTATTCAAAATCATGAAAAGACAATATTGCATAAAATATGCACGTTTAAGCTATGTCATGGGCTCCAGATGGCCATGACTTTCATTATTGTATTTTGTTGATAAAACAAGAGATGACTTCGTGTGATTTGATCTTTTGACTTGGTTCATAATAATAATTGTCTCTATTTTAATTATTTAAATAAATCATCCATGATATTATATTATTTATATTCAGTGTTGTTCAATAGTTATTTAAATTAGTGTAGTTGTAAATAGATAACAATTCAGAAGTGTGGGATAAAACCTGACCTAGCCATCTTGCCACTTTTTTTGTTGGACAAGCGTGTTGGAATTTCGTCGACAAAGCAGCTGTACCGTATGTATTTCATTTTGATCCTGCAAATTGATTTACTCTTGTAACGGTATTAGCCTACAGTATTATTATCCTGAATAATGTAGAGCATTGTCGATCCGCCTTAAGATATTCTCGTTCTATCTGAGCTTGTCAACTTGAATATTTTGATTCGTTTGTGAACTTTTGTTTCTGCTTCACAATTCTTGTATTTCCTGAAAAATGGAGCGATTTAATTACCTGGACTTGTCAACTAGTCCTATTCCTGTTTCGGAATCAACGCTCTCACAATCTGCACCTGTACCGAGAAGCTTTGATGAAGGTCTAGGCGTCAATGCAAGAAATCCCGATTTAGACATTCAAAGACCATTGCACGTAGGACCCAGACAACCTGCCCAAGACCAGAACCACGGACTAAATGAAGTCACAAACCCAGTATGCCAACCTGTTCCTGTAAATGCTTCTGTCAGTAGTGAGGTCAGTATTGATGAACTAGTAAAACTTATGCTAGAGCAAAACAAAGAGTGTGACGAATTTTTTCCATAAGTTTTGAACAATTCACAACGTGATTTGAAGTCGTACCAAATTATGCCGGATTTGGTACAAACGATCCTAAAATTTAATGGTGCTGGTCCAAGTACACAAGCTGTAGAGAGGTTACGCACTGTAAAATCAGTTGCAAAGTTACATAACTGGAAGGAAAGCTTCATGATTGAGTCCGCCCGTACCCACTTAATTGGTGCAGCATATCACTGGTTTGCAGCTCGCCAAGACATCTTTTGCACGTGGAATGATTTTGAAAATGCATTTGTTAAAACCTTTATAGGCGAGATAAGCAATCCGGAACTCTGTAAAAGAATGCAGACCCAAATAGAACAGAAAGAGGTGAGGAATCCAGTATGTATTTTCATGAAAAATTTCGTTTGTGTCAGAACCTAGGATTAGACTTTGATGATACCAAGCGCCAGATTCTAGTCGGTCTATGGTCTAGACAATTATGTTCAATGCTGACATAAAAAAATCACGTCGACTTGGATGACTTATTCTTTGATCTCCTTACATTTGAAGAAATGGAGGTTGATCGAGAAGAACTCACTGAGCAACTGAGTCCAAAGACATTTTGCGACAGTTGCCAATGGAAAATGTAAGATCACCTACAACCAGATTTGAAGGTAGTGTGCCTGTACAACCAAGTGTTGGAAACACCGGAAGACAGTACAATTCAACTGTGGCAATTTCTGCTAGTAAGTTTCACAACTCACGTGAGAAGCAGCCCTTGTGGAACGCGTCTGGTGAGCCATTATGCTAAAAATGTTCAGAATACGGACATATTGGACGTGACTGCCCCAAGCCTCAGCGTGTTAAATTTTGTGTTCGATGTAACACAGAGGGGCATACGCAAAAACATTGTTTGAAGCCCAGAACAACTGCAGCTCGTGAATCTGCAGCGTCGTCAGGTGACCGGCAGATGCAAGTGGAGGGTGCTGTAGGTGTTGGCCCTCTCAAGTACTTGAAAACTGTTACGATAAATGATATTCACTATGCACAGGGCATGATAGATTCTGGCAGTGCATGTTGCACTATGCAGACAACTAGTGCGATAAAGTGCAATGCTTCAATTGATTCAACAACTAGTTTTCTTTACGGTTTTGGAAGTACAGAAAAGCAATAGTGAAGCCTTTTGGTAAGTTTTCAGCTGATGTTTCAATTGATGGTGTGATTGGTAAGAAAATCACAATCCTTGTCGTTCCCGATGCAGCACAACCTGTTGAGCTATTTATTGGAAGATCTTGGACAGAACTTCCGCATATTGCTTTTGCTAAGATTGATGATCAACTAATGTATTAGGCCACCGCAATGATCAGCCATTTCGAGATCTTCAGGTAGCCAATAACAACTGGACGCACGAAAATCACAGTAGCGTCTGACACTAATGAGTTATTCAGTTCACTTTGTGCGAGTTCTTGCCGAAGTAAACGAAGGAGCTGTCATTACTGAATATGAAGATATGACCCCACAACTAACATATTTTAATGAAGGAAAGTCTGTTATGCAAGAAGTCAATGACACCAATGATGATATTTAGTTATCGAGTGGGCATTGCATCGCTAGAGGTGAACCAGTACAAATATTAGGCCAGTTTACGTGTGCAGAGGTAGTTAGAAAACCAATACAATTTAAAGACCTCAATATTGATCCTGAAATAAGTCCCAATGAAGCAGGACAACTTTATGATCTGATAACTAGCTACCGTGACTGTTTTGCACTAAACATGAAAGAATTAGGATGTACAGATTTCATGGAAATGAAAATTGAAGAAGTCCCCGGCAGTAAACCCGTACATAGCCGTCCATACCGTACTACAACTAGTGAACGTAACACTATCCGAGAAATCGTACAAGAATGGAAAGATTGTGGTATTGTTACACCTACGAGATCTCCATACCATGCAAGTCCTGTTCTGTTAGTACAAAAGAAGACTGGAGAGAAGCGTTTAGTTGCTGAATTCCGCAGACTTTATCGTCAGACAATGAAGGATAAATTTCCTCTACCAAATATCGACGACCAGGTAGAAACAATCCGACTGCAAGCTATTCACGACCCTTGACCTTGCACATGGTTATTTGCAACTGCCACTTAGTGAAGAGGCAAAACCAAAAACTGAAATCATCACATCTGATGAGACGCTACAGTTTGAAAGGCTTATGTTTGGCTTGACAAACGGCCCTGCTGAGTTTCAACGACTGATGAATAAGGTTCTAGGATCACTCCGGAATACAGTGGCCATGTGTTATCTGAACGATTTCCTAATAGCGGCTCGTAATTGGCCTGAAATGCTTGCAAAGCAACAATTGGTATTCAAAGCCATGCGTGTGGCTAAGTTTACATTGCGCCTCGCAAAATATGAGTTTGGGCGAAATTAAGTAGATAATTTGGGATTTGTAATATCTGGTGATGGTATAAGACCTGGTCGTAGAAAAATGGAAGCCATTAATGAGTGTCTCAGACCGACAAATGTACATGAAATAAGACGGTACTTTGATCTTACTATTTTATTTCGTTGATTTGTAAAGAGCTTTGCAATCCGTGCAGAACCTTTGACAAGACTGACAAGAAAAAACGAATCATTTCTGTGGACAGAAAGTCAAGAGAATTCGTTTAAATATTTGAAATCTGCAATCACAAATGAACCAGTAATAGGATTGTTTAATCCGAAAGCAAGGACAGAAGTGCATACCGACAACCGACGCTAGTGCAGATGGATTAGCTGGGATACTGTTGCAGGAACGCAATGATCATCAGCTTCATCTTATTAATTGCGTTAGTAAGAAGATAACTGAAGTGGAAAAACATTTTCACTATAGTCGACTTGAGTTAATGGCAATTGTGTGAGCAATAATTGATTAACTTTTGTGAAAATTCTACTGACTTTTCCTCAAACTTCATTCTTATTTTTCCCTTAAAAAAAATTCAATCGGCATTGTGATTCATTGTTTATTTATTGTTTTACAACCATTTATTATAATTCACAGACAGGTATATATGCATTTCTGTGACATCTTATAATACCTGACATCTTTTTCTGAAATCGACCAATCACAATCTACTTTTTTCCTCCAAAAGTTGACTGTATTTGCTCGAAAACCTGGCCTGTTTGCGGCGCTGTTTTGAATTTGAAATAGGAAATAGTATTGGGAAATACAATAGGCTTATCAATTACATAGCACAAAATATCAAAAGGTGAAATTGATCACATATATTTTTATTCCGTGCTTTTTCAACAATATATATTTAAATTGATTTTCTCATTTTATTTACTTGTTGAGTTTTCAATGGTGAAGCCCCCACAAGATTGCAGATGGATTATTTCGAGTTCTTTTCAATCCAATCAATGAAGCTTGAAACCCTGGTGTAAATGTCAGGGTAACCACGACCGCAGGGAACATTTTTGGAGACGATGGCCACCTGTTTTCCTTTGCAGGCCAGTGGGCCCCCAGAGTCACCCTAGGAACAAGAACACAGCACAAGTGAAAGATGACACGGTCATTTCAAGATAAAATTTAAATTTTTATCGTGGGAAACCTGTTATAGGGTGCAATTAGCCCCTCTTCAGGTGAACTAGGTATGTGCGGATAGGAAATTGTGAAGGGATGTCCGAGGGCTGTTTAAGAGGACTCAATCCCTTGCATTCGCCTTAACGACTGAGGAAAACCTCGGAAAAAACCTTCAGTCAGGATTGCCGGTCTCGACGGAATTCGAACCCGGGACCTCCCGAATCAGAGTCGAGCGCTTAGCGCCCGAGCCAACACTGTCGGTATTTCAAGATAGTGTATACGCTAAGGCCCTTCCAGCAATGTATTTTCCGAATGGGTCTCTAGATCGAACAATTTTATATCAAAAGACCCCTTCAGAGGGCTCATTCTGTCTTAAGATCCATCCATCTGTATAATATGTCTTCCGGTTTAATTATACGATAAGACGCACAAAAATAGCATCAGTATAACACGTTTCACAGATCGAGGATTTTGTTAATAAAGTATACCACTGTCGAAATTCTATATGTTGAAATACCCATACGGTTTTATACGGAAAGAGGATTATACGGGTCGCTCCCGATCCCGTTCATCTATTCAGTAGAAGACAATTATATGATTAGTCTCAGGTGAACACAAACTTTTATCCCCACCTCAGATCAAATTACCTGAAGGCCGAGCTGTGTAAGTCCTTCCTGGTCGAAAGACAGAGGTAACAACTTACCTGACAAAAGCCCTTGCCTTCAACGCCACCTGCGCACATTTGGGTAGCTGATATGTCCGGAAATATCTTGGTGCAATTTTCGTTGGTAACCAAATGCGTATTTACTTTCTTTATATCATCGGGGACATCTAGCTTGGTGGGGGGGCTCTGTGAAGCAAACAGCAGGATCATTGAGTGTTTATATTAACATGGTTGTCTACAACAGCGTTTTGTTTTCTATTTTTTAATACTGAGATATCTTGCAAACAATGTTAAATAAATATTTTATTTACATAAATAAGTACATCATTTCAAGCTTTTTGAAGTTAAAATGTTGTTGAACACTCTCGTGGCCTGTCATTATGTCTTAAATAATGAGTTTTACGCTGTATACATCTTCTAATGATTTGAACTTAAAGAGTGACGTTTATCATTAATTTTTTGACACAAGAGTTCAGTTTACAAACGTCCCAGCATAATGTTGTGTTACATTTAAGAGCCTCCTCTATCATGACTCGACTCACCCAAGTGTAGCCCCACCCAGTAACGACGCACGTGGAGTCATCTTCAGGGGGTTTCTCGCCTTGGCTGGGTAGAGTGATTGGCTGCTCAAATTCGTTTAGTGTGATGGGTTCAGAGAGCTGAAGACAATCACAGAATACCAATATTTCTCATTGAACAACAAGGATTGTCGGCATAAGTATACGTATAATTATTATAAATAATCCTTTATTCGCAACAGAACAAACATTCAACGTGCACAAATTTAATAGAGACGTAAAACAAACATATACATAAAAAAATTAACAGTTGTTATTATTCATTCAAAGATTTGCGTTATATTAAAACAATAAACTTACACAATTTAAAATTATATTGTAAATGATTGACATATTTTGAATTAAAGTTTTAATTAGAAAGTATCAGTAAGGCTTTGGCGGCACTTGAGTATGTACAATCTTTGGGCGACTGGTGGGCAAAAATGCAATTTTAACATGGCTCCTACGATAGGCGGATAGGAAGAAACCACGTATTCTTCGTCGCCTATAGACTGTTTAAAAAAAATTGTACGGCGCACTATGTCAACAAATCGGAAAGATAAGGTTCATCCAGTAAAATTGAAATAAATTTTGTCAGCCACGAAAGGGTAAGTCTACTTCTAAAGGGTCGAAAGTGGCCAGGTGGCATAGCCCTTAGACCTGCTTTTACAGTGTCCCAACATTCAATTCTTGAAAAGAGACAGAGTTTTAATATCATTGTTACCTTGTTTAACCGTAAAAACAGATATAAGATTACAATTTCGTTTGGGTTGAACTGACAAATGTTGTGCAGCTTTGATTAATCCTCAATCTAATTCATCATTTTAAAACTTGTTTAGATGGCGCCAATGTTAGTTTTGACCACCAGTCGGCCATGAAAGTCGTTGTGACGTCATCTGAAACCCTCTTATTGAAAAGCTTTGCAGAGGGAACGTAAAGCCAGGTCTACCTTGATCAGGGCAATGTCGTTGTACAGGACTACAGGATCGTACTTCTCGTGCATGACAATCGCAGAAACGTTGTGTTTGTGCCCTGCAGAGCTGAGCTTGGTGGTTTTGGTCAGTATGGTGATGTTCGAGGCGATCAACCTGCAAGCTCACAATAATAGTGGTTCCAACGAAAGAATGCATGAACCTCTGCCTCAACTCTATTCACGCTATAGTATTTGCCACGTTTAGAAGCAAAGTACCAATATATAATATATTCATTGGGTTGTCAAGACAGATTTGAGATCTTGTGTTAAAACGTCAATCAATGATGCAGTTTGTCTCCAGCCACCGGGTCAGTTGTCTGGCAAACCGGGTGGCTAAGCGATCAGTTTACCCTTCGTTCAGTGTGACAGTGTTGAGACTATATTTTTCCAGGAGAATTTATTTTCGAACATACTGTAAACCCGTTACTTATCTTTCCCTATTAAAGAGAAAAATAGAAGGGTTAGCCTGTGGTGTTCAACCCAAGTGAAATTAAAGATCACCGTTTTCGTTTTGTTGACAGGTAGGCCAATAAACGTCGCACTCCCGCAGTGCTGAGTGGCTTTGACTGTATGTGCCGCACTTTGTTACTTAAAGGGGTATTTAACCGCTAAACTAAAAAAAAAAATTTCATTCAGGCTAACTAGTAATGAATTTAGCAATTAACAGAAAAATTATTGGGGCCACCATGACCTCCCAAAAAATTGTCAAACATGACATTTTTCGAGCTAGGTCCCATCGGAAAAAATCTCCCATAGTAAATAACAGGGGGACGACCTTTATGCCCCGTGACCTTGGAGGATTTTGATCCAAAAAAATATTGGCCATTATTGACGTACTCGACAGCCTTTTCTGTAAATCCGCTGTATTTTGTTTTGTTATTTGGGCAAATGTTTTGGTAAAAATATGCTGTTTACCAAGAAGGGTGTAATTTTGGAAGGCATATTTTTGCGTGTTTGACTGTATATTATTTGTGAGCAGTTTCAAGACCCGATGTTATACAGGGCCATTTTAGATTGGTACTGTGCTCTAGTATCTATGTGGACCAAAAAAGAAGCAGGTGAAAGCCGATTTAGGAAATTTTCCAAAACACCAATTTTCGCCAAAACTGGATCAAAAAAATTAAAAAATTCGTTTTAAATCACAGTGACAAGATATAATTTTTTAAACGGTCATTTAAGTGTAGTATTGTGCTATAGATTACGTTGTAAAAAAATATTTTTTGGGTTTTTTAGCCCCTTTAACCTGACAAATACTATAGCTCAGTATGAATTGATTGGATATTGCTTAACGTCTCAAATTCCCCCTACCTTCTTCTTCTTTTCTTGCCTGTGTTTTCTAAACCTTTTTTTCTTTCATACAGAAAGCCCCATTCACAATAACCCCACAACTACCACTTGTGAATAATGCATCAGTTTTCTTTCATTGGAGCTAGTATTACATATCAAAACGTAGCACTTAATTTGCTAGGCCGCCTACATAGTAGGCCTATATATTAAAATAATATACTACAAGGTAAGACCCGCTTTGAAGACAAAGTTACTGAATGGTACCAATTGTCGTAAAAATGTGTTCTGACTGGGTATCGAACCCAGAACCTCCAGGTTCACAAACAAATGCTCCACCAACTGATTTCTCTGTTGTCAGAATACAAAATACTGATTGATAGACTTTCACGGAAATAATAATATACACACTGTTTTTTTTTTTTTTGGCAAATCCGTGTAGTTTCACGGAATCATTTTCAATTTTTTGGGCAGTTCTCCCTGCCCATTTTCAATGAAAACTCATTTAACAATATCAAAAACAAACAAAACCTTCATTCGTACATAAACACACGGGATGATACTAAACTACGTCCAGCCACATGGAAACTTGTTAAAGCATGGCTGTCATGTTCAACCATAAGCTCTACTCCACTTCCTGCTAAATGAATTGACATGAGAGGAAGAAAGTCAACAAGAACCTCTTGAGCTAGCAACGCTTGTGTTTAAAGTCTGGTAAAAAGTAATATTCACTCAATGGTAAAAGGATGTTTATGTTATTTGGACCTTTAGTATTTTAGCAACTTTTGATATCTGGGTATTTTTTAATGATTAGTTTTACAAGCTATTTTGTTTTTATTTTGTTTTGTCTATGTGTCCAGTTACAGTGTACATTGCCCTAACGGCCACCTCGATCAAAGGTCAAGTAGAAGATGATGTATCACTCACCCATACGCGCAATGTGCAGCTGTTAGGATTACCCTATCACTGATGATGGAACCACCACATTCGTGTCTACCGCGTATCTGCATGGATACCTGGACAAATACAACAATGTCTTGTTGTAGGCTTTCACGACCCGTAGAATTGTTCTGGTTGCTCACTGGGTTATTTCGTCGTGTCGATGTGGAGTTGCAGCTCAACGTTTCACCACCCATGTTGGTGGCTTCCTCCGGACTAATGATGTGGATTTTTGTTTTTATTAAAGTCTTTTTTGAATAAATTCAATTATCCCTCAGCTGGGTAAAAGTTGGGGGATATTTAAATGTAATCATGATAGGTTCAAGGAAAGCCTTCTTCATCATATAAAGTGGTTGAAATACGAGCACATCAAAAAAATAAGATAAAAAGCTCAGGAGAATTTAATGGAGCCATTAACAAAGTGTTAAGAGGGCAGGGAGTGGCGTAAAGCGCAGTGGGGAAAAGAGAGGGATGATTTAAATGTACCATTAACAAATTGTTAAGAGGGTGGGGACAGCGGGAAACGCATTAGGCCCATCAGGAGAGAGGTAGATGGTCATACCTATGCCAGCAAGGGGCGAGATCAACTGGCGTGACCTTGATGATGTTAGGATGTGGTGGATTATGCATGCTACTTTTATAATCTAAAACTACTAGCGGAAGAACCAATCAGATGCTTCCTTGTTTGTTATTGGCTAGGGAGGTGTACTATGTTGCTAAGAATAAGGACAAGGAAGCATCTGATATTATTATTATTATTATTATTATTATTGGCTAGGGAGGTGTACTATGTTGCTAAGAATAAGAAACAAGGAAGCATCTGATTCGTTCTTCCGGAAGTAGTTTTAGAGTATAAAAGAAGCATGCATCATCCACCACATCATTAGTCCTGAGGAAACCACCAACATGGGTGGTGAAACGTTGAGCTGCAACTCCACATCGATACGACGAAATAACCCAGTGAGCAACCAGAACAACAACAATGTCATCGTATGAACAACCCTCAGAAGTGATGGGTGGGTGGTAGAATTATAATATAACTTACAATATAAGTAAAATGTAAGGTGTATGAGAGTTTAGACTTGGGTATTATTGAATAAGAGGAATTAGAGTGGGTTTATAAAATGTTTTCAGTATTGGTACGGTCGTAACACGAAGGCTTTTTAGTTTGGTTTTTATGACTGTACTCACGCAGAGGATTACTTAGCTTTACCTGTACAGCAATGTAATGAAATGTACACTGAATATTGGAAATAAAATCTACTCCGTGACAAGGTGACACCGGGACTTCTTTAAGATATCTTTCGAACCAGTTAACTGTGGAGCTCTGGCCATCAACCAGGCTTTGACGCAGAATGCAGAGGTTAAGTCTAGAGTCTAGATCACTTGAAACTCTGTAGATTGTTTGTCCTACCGGGTTGTGGTTTGCACCAATATGTCATGTAAGAATGTGTGTGTTATTTAAAATCTTAGAATAAACCATGATCTAGTTGCTAGCTTTACGCTCGTTCAACATCCCAAAAATAAAGATTTTGGAAGAGTTGGATGTCGAAAAGTTATGCAGAATGTTTGTGAAATCAGCTGTATTTACCGATTAAGCGAATTTAAAAAAAATGTGAAATCAACATTTTAAAATGTTGATTTCGGTTCCGACAACCATTTTAAGGTTGATAAAACCAAAGACCTACAATACTAAAATAGTTAAGAAAAGACTGTTTGTTACCATATATGGGAATTCACCAGGTTTTGCATTTTCACCGCCGACGATCCTTTGTTCCGAAGACATCTCTAATGTGGAAGCTGTAAAAGTTTTTAAAAGAAAAAAAGCCTGTTTTTGAACATACCACCCATTGTCTATTGTTATCCCACATACACGCCCACACTCACACTCACACTCACACTCACACTCACACTCACACTCACACTCACACTCACACTCACACTCACACTCACACTCACACTCACACTCACACTCACACTCATGGCTAGTACTGGGGCTAGTGTTATATCTAGGAGGACCTACCTCCGGCCAGAACACACCAAACCATCATAGCAAGGACCACTAAGTCTGTCTTGAACAACATGTCGTATCGTTAGCTGTTGCCTCTGTGTACGACTCACTAGTTTAGACGCTGTAGTTTAGACCACAACCGAAACATAATATGCGGTCGGTAATATTTATTACAGTCGTTCAAATAATATTCCATTGTCTTTTATTCAACAAAGTAACAGCCGTGCCGTTTCAATAAAACAGTAAAATGAAAACAATGCACAATTTTGTTTTTACTTTTACGTTATTAATAGTGTTTGTAAACGAAGCCCGGGTGCAATTTTGTGATGAGAGTATTCAGAGTGGTATTATTTTCCCCCCTTGTGATGTACAGATTCAGAAAAGGGATTAGGGGATCTTGGACACGTGTCTGTAAAGTGAGGGGTAAATTTAGAATTAAGAAAATTAAACCAAAATTTCTTTCAAAATGGCGGAATCAAATGACTCTTAAATCTGTACATAGCCGCGTGGGGTATTTTATAAAATGTAATAAACGACCTAATTCATTTTCTCTTTGGTCCCTTTGGTTCCATTTTTCCCGCTCATTAACTAGGTTTACCCGTCTTGAATAGAAGATGGAAAATATGTTTGACGGTTGTTCGAGATCGGGCCAACGTAATTTACAATGTTAAATATCCATTTAACAAATCGCTTGATCGGAAATATCAGCTTTTTACAAGCAGTCAGGACCACTATTCGACCGCCAAGTTTCACAAAAAAATTTGCATTTTAGGGACGATGTGTACAACCATACGGATGAGTGGAAAAGAAATTAACTGTCAGTTCATGACAAAAAGAACAATTTTGGGAAAATGTCCTTTTATAGCAAAATACACACATTATTAATTATCGTTTTTGTGCAAAATTCAACCAGAAAAGACAAGCAATAGAGCTTTGAAGAAATCCAGACTAAACCTTTGTCCTCTGTCCTAGGCCAGATGTTGACCAGTAAAGTGAGAATCTAGTGATCCATGTCTCCCAGTACCAGCAAACAGGAACGTCGCTCAGATGGCCATTATAGTACATATATCAACTATGTAGAGAATAAATAAAAGGGGCCCTTATATTGATCCTTGGGGAACTCCGCAACAAAAATTGAATACTTTTGAACTATGTTTTGCAAGATTGATAAACATTTTTTCTTTTTAAAAAGTTATCCGCAAAAATTGATAACAAATTAAGAACTATGTTAAACCTGGTTTTTAGTTTTATTAAAAGAGGTAAAAAAGGTACTGAATCAAATGCTTTCCTAAGATCAACAAAGACAGCTCCAACCGTACCATTCCGATTGTCAATCCATTCATAGATAAAATCTGTAAATTGCTAGAAAGGCACTTTTCTTTGACCTTTATTTCCTGAAACCATGCTGGTTTGCACGTAAACCTTCAGATGCACCCACTTCACGTAATAACCTCATGTGCAAAACATTTTCAATATTTTTTCCTATAATTGGAAGAGTTGATGTAAGTCGATAAGAATTCCTATTACCTTTTTTACCTTTACCCTTATAAATAGGTGTTACCCTTGCCAATTTCAGCTGTGTTGAAAAATCACCTACAAGAAAGAAATTGGAAATTAGATCGACCAAGAATCCGACTATTGATGCGCATTTCTTGAATTCTTGCAAGGAATCTCTTTAAGATTTGCTGAGTTGTTAATTAAATGGCGTTTAAAAAATAATAAATTAACTCATGTTTTATCTGGGTAATTGTATCAGCTAGCATGTTAGTTTCCATAAAGTGTCCCTGCAAAAGATGTAAAATTGTACCGCTCTGATATTTTGAGGGTCTACAACTTTTGTTTTATCATATTGTGATCAAATTCACTCGAGAAAAATGAGTTTATTTACTCCGCTACCCTTGGAAACAACTAGTGTCAGTAAGACTTAGTCTTTGAGTAATGACTGGCGCGAGAAGACACCAAGAGGTCGCGCTAGCGACCTTTTGTTTACAATAGTGAAGCATCCACATCTAATGCAAAATTTAATTTTGTAAATCGGTTTTCAGGATATAGTTTATAAAGACCAAATGCATCCACATAAGTATAATGAAAAAAAGATTTCAGAAATAACAGTTATAGTACGATTTTTTTGTCACGTGTTACAAAACTCGAAAAATTCGTGTTTGTAATGTTTGACAAAAAAAAAACAGTGCACCAACTGTTATCAAAATCTATTTTATTTATATCGTGGATGGAATCTAGAGGTGTGAAAAACAATGTCCAAAAAACCGAAATCTAAATTAAAATGTTGCACTAGATGTAGAGGCTTTTTTGTCAAAAATGACTTGTAACGGCCGACAGTGACGTTATGTGCCGCAATTTTTTGTTTGCTGTTTTTTTAAAAGATACGTTTTTTCATTGTCCCAACTTTCATGGACTTTTAGGTTTTAAAATACGAAAGCCTTAAATAACAATTCTAAAAATGCCTTAAAAACAATTTTTTGTAAATGTTTTTTTAACAAAACTCCTGTAATTCGTACATATACTTTTAATAAAATTGACTCCTTTTCATATCACGTTTTTTACATTTAACTTACGCAATATTGAACTATTCAGTTGACCAATTTACAAAACTACAGTACACAAAATAGAGACTTTGTTTTATTCGCCATAAATGTTAGGTGCCTTGTCAGAATAAGAACCTAGACAAGCAGGGTTCACCAAAAATTGTTTCACTCCATTATGGGATCCTGATATGCGTGTAAGGTTACTGCCCCCACAAATTTATGCATGATACACGCCAAAGGTTTTTACTCCAGAATGTTTTTCTCATATGTAAAGTAAGGTTACTCCTTGAAGAAAACCTTTCCAAACATTTAGGCATGGAACACTCAAAAGGGCGTTCTCCCATATGTGTACCGACATGGTCAATCAGCTCACTCTTGTAAACGAACCGTGAAGCACAATGAGGCACGGTACACGCGAAAATTTTCTTTCTTGAATGAACCTGGTGTGCTGGTTGGGCTACTGCTATGCGTGAACCTCTTGGGGCAGATAGCGCAGGCATAAGGTTTTCTCTCCCTATGAATCCTAAACGTGGACAGTGAGGACACTACTTGTATAGTATCGTGCCCAACATTTTGGGCACGTACCCGAAAGGGTTTTTGTCTCCTGTGTGTTGTCCTGGTGTCCAGGTGGGCATATTTCTGCTAAACCTTTTGGGGCAGATAGCGCAGGCAAAGGGGTTTTCTTTTCCGGTAGAATCCTAGTGTGGACAGTGGGGGACCCACTTGTAAGGTACCGTCCCCACATCAGGCCGTTCCTCAAAGGTTTATCTCCTGTGTTTTCAGGGGTGTGTCAGGTGAGGCTATTTTCTGCGTAAAACCTTTTGGGGCAGATAGCGCGGCAAA
Source organism: Sweltsa coloradensis (assembly GCA_024449915.1). Lineage (NCBI taxonomy): Eukaryota > Metazoa > Arthropoda > Insecta > Plecoptera > Chloroperlidae > Sweltsa > Sweltsa coloradensis. The sequence goes on from JAMZAV010003500.1 coordinate 54,296, forward strand.
GGGTTTCTCCCCGGGTTAAATCCTAGTGGGGACAGTGAGGACACTACTTTTATTTTGTGCCACACAGTCGGCACGTTACACCCCAAAGGGTTTATTTCCTGTTTTCATGGTGTGCCAGGTGGGGCTATTTTTCTCTAATCTTTTGGGGGCAGATAGCCAGGCTAAGTTTCTCTTCCCGGTTATACCCTACTGGCAGTAGGCCCTATTTATATATCGTCCCACACAGTCGGGCACAGTACACGCAAAAGGGTTTTTGCTCCTGTGGTGTCATGGTGTTTTCGGTTTGGGAGGCTTATTTCTGGGGAATCTTTTGGGCAGATAGCGCTGGCATAAGGTTTCTCTCCCTTATGAATCTTTTCGTGGACATGGGGCCCACTACTTTTTAGAACCGTCCCACACAGTCGGCACATACACTAAAAAAGGTTTTCTCCTGTGTTGTCTGGGTGCGGGGTGAGGCTATATTTCTGCGTGAATCTTTTGGGGCGATAGCGCAGGCAAAAGGTTTCTCCCCGTATGAATCCTGGTGGACGTAGGCCACTACTTGATGAACCGTCCCCACATCAGGCACATTACACGCGAAAGGTTTATCTCCTGTGTGTGCCCAGGGTGTGCCGGGTTTAGGCTATATTTTCTGCGGAATCTTTTGGGGCGATCGCGGGCAAAGCTTTTCTCTCCGGTATGATCATGGCGTGGACGGAGGCCCTACTTGTATAAAACCGTGCCCACAGTCGCACAGTACACGCAAAATTTTGTCCCCTGTGTGTCTGGTGTGGGTGAGGCATTTTCTGCGTGAATCTTTTGGGGCAGATAGCGCGGCGAAAGGGTTTTGTCTCCTTTGTGTCCTGAGTGGCGGTGAGGACCTTCCATGTGAACCTTTGGGGCGTACCAGGAAAAAGGTCTGTCTCCTGTGTGGTCCTATGTGGTCGGTGATTTGACACCCCATGTGAACCTCTTGGGGAGATAGCGCAGGAAAAAGGGTTTTTTATCCCCGGTATGAATCCTAGATGGAATGGGGGCCACACTTTTAGTACGGCCACACAGCAGGCACGTACCGCGAAAGGTTTTTGTTCCCGTGTGTGTCCTGGTGGGCGAGGTGGGGCTATATTTTCTGCGTGAATCTCTTGGGGCAGATGCGCAGGCGAAATTTTTTCCCTGTGTGGTCCTGAGTGGTGGGTGAGTTGACACTTCCTGTGGAACCTCTTGGGGCAGATGCGAAGGCAAAAAGGTCTGTCTCCTGTGGTGTCCTGAGGGGGCGGTAGTTGACATTTCCATTAAACCCTCTTGGGCAGAAGAGGCAAAAGGTTTATTCCGGTATGAATCCTAGAGGGGGACAGTGAGGCCCTATTTGTATAGTTTTCGTGCACACAGTCGGCACAGTACAACGCGAAAGTTTGTCCCCCTGTGTGTCCGGGTGTGCGAGGTGAGGCTATATTCTGCGTGAACCTCTGGGGCAGATAGCGCAGGCATAAGGTTTCTCTCCCGTATAACCCTAGCGTAGACAGTGAGCCCACCTCCTGTTAAAAACCTGCCCCACTTTCAGGCAAAAGTACATCAAAAAGGTTTGTCTCCTGTGTGTGTGTCCTGGTGTGCGAGGTGGGGCCTATTTTGCGGAATCCTGGGGGCAATAGCGCAAGAAAAGGGGTTTTTCTCCCTTTTAAAATCCTAGAGTGGACAGTGGGGCCCACTACTTGTATAGAACCGTGCCCCACAGTCAGGCACAGAACGGGCAAAAGGGTTTTTATCTCCTGTGTGTGTGTCCGGGGGGTGGCGAGGTGAGGCACTATTTCTGCGTAAATCTTTTGGGGCAATGCGTACAAAGGGGTTTTTCTCTCCTATGACCCTATGTGGACGGGGTAGGCCATATTTGTATAGTGTCGTGCCCCACAGTCAGGCACAGTCCACGCGAAATTTTGTCTCCTGTGTGTGTCCGGGGTGTGGTCGGTGAGTTGACCTTTCCCTGTAAACCCTTTGGGGGCAGATCGCGGGCAAAAGGTTTATCTCCGGTATAAACCCTAGGGGGGACAGGGGGGGGGCCACTACTTTATAGAAATCGGCCAAAAAGTCAGGCAATACACGCGAAAGGGTTTTTGTCCCCGTTGTGTCCTGGTGTGCGGGGGTGAGGAAATTTTTCTGCGTGAACCCTTTGGGGGCAGATAGCGCAGGAAAGGGGTTTCTCTCCGGTATAAAATCATGGCGGGGACATTTGGGGCCACTACTTGTATAAACCGTCCACACAGTCAGGCACAGTAAAAAGGAAAGGTTTGTCTCCTGTGTGTGTCCTGATTGGTGGGGTGATTTTGATACTTCCATGTGAACCTCTAAACAGACAGCACGGCAAGCTTTTCTCTTTATGGTGAATTATCTTGGCTTTGAGAGTGTTTTTTTTTCTTGAAAACCCTGTGGCAGTAGGGCATAAAAAAGGAATATTGTCGTTTTTGCTCACGACGCTCGTCGACAAATATAAAACCCAAATGCCTCCTTTCCACCTTCTACGCTCGAGGAAAGGGGGCTGTCGCTTAACTGTAAAACGTTGCACGGGGTGCTCCCTTAGCTTTCTTCTTCATCCTCACCTAGCCCCTTTTTTCTCTGTCTCTCTGCAGCTCCATGATCGCGTCTCCTGCGACACATCTTGTTCAGTTTCTGTTCTCTTGATTCTTCTTATTACCTCCTTCAAGCAAGACAAAAAAAGCTCATCCCCAAATAGCCGGAGTGCTGAAACCCCAAAGGGGCAGCCCGGGGCACGGGAACTGATCTGAAAAAAACCCAAAGTAAAAAAAAATGTTTACATTTTTAAAAGACGGTGAGCGAAGCGATGAGGATTACATTTCAAGAAATTGACCCTTCCCCTGGATTGTGTGAGTGGGTACCAGAAAAATCAGCCGAATCGCTGAAAAAGAATTGCGCAGAATTGTAAACAACAATCGGGTATCAATTTTCTGAGAACTGGTAACAAAAATAAACTAGATCCTTTGCTTTTAAAAATCAACAAAAATATAAATTGAAAAATTGGGCTGCAAATTGTGTAGGAAATATTTTTAACTTCAATGTTTTTGGGTTTTGAAAACATCACTGCCTCCTAGTTCTACTCGGTTGTTTCCACGTTGGAGCGTTAGAGAGTGGAAAAATATTTGTTCTGCAGTGACCAAGGTATATTGAATCTTGCACGCTCAAGGTACCCCAAAATTCCCTCGGAGATTGAGTAACCTTACAATGTTTACACGTATTTCGTACTGGCATTGTTTTTCCATAGTATTGTCCCAGATGATAGACTACACTGAGTTATATGCATTTCAAAACATGTTTTATAATTTGTTAAATACAATCCAGAAATTACAAAATTTTCTTCCGACCATTTGGGAATGAACCCAGGTCTCCAACACTCCGGGTATAAGGGCGACTTACCCAACTGTAGACTGGGAAAACACCAGGTCGTCAGGTCATGTGTTGAGTAACCTATCCATTTGCATTTAAGATGATTGAATGGAGTAAACCGACAGTGTTGGCTCGAGCGTTAAGCGCGCGACTCTGATTCGGGAGGTCCCCCGGGGGCAAATCCGTTTAAGACCAGCAATCCTGACTGGAAATTTTTTCCGAGGCTTTCCTCAGTCGTTAATGCGTATGCAAGGGATTGAGTCCTCTTAAACAGCCCCCAGACATCCCTTCACAATATCCTATCCACAACATACCTTGTTAGCACCTGAAGGAGGGGCATGAATTCCCCCTGGGCAGGCTTTTCTACAAAAAGTTTTGGGTATGGAGTATAAATGATAGGGTTTTGTGTTAAATTAGGAAAGGGCGCTTTACTGTTCGCCCCTAACACGTCCCTATAGGGCTGGTTTGGTCGCTTTGGTTTAATGTCCCCTATTGATAATCATTTTATTACTAAGTGGGTAGACTTATAAATACGAATTTAAATTTTATTTATCTATTTAGGGGGGGGGGGGGGGAAGACCCATGCTAGATCCAGCTTTAAAAACCTCTTCATTCTACTTATAATTCCAATTACTGATGATACTTTATACACACATATTCATAATGTTTCTTAAAATTTAAATTACAATCTAAAAAACTCCAAGATATTAAAAATTTATTACACTCTAGAAAATTAACTTACCATTACAATTTAACGTCAAATGAATATCATTCATGGCTTCTATCATTAGCCTTATGAAAAATCATAAAATTTGTTTTGCTATATTTAATATCAAGTTCCTGAGTTTTAAACCAATCATCCATCCTCTTTACAACTTTTGAAGACGTCTTACGATCTTTTTCGACATCCACACCTTTAAATAAAAGACCAAGTCATCAGCATATAAGATATAATTTTATGTCTCCCATTATAGGGAGATTTTATCATCTTTATAAAGAAGAAATAACGGGGGGCCTAATATTGATCCTTGGGGTACTCCACAAAATATATTTAATACTTTTGAACTATATTTTGCAAGATTTATAAACATTTTCTATTTAAAAAATAAACCGCCAAAATTTATAACAAATAAAGACTTAAGTTATACCCGGTTTTTAATTTTTTTAAAAGAGGTAAAAAGGTACTGAATCAAATGCTTTCCTAAATTCTACAAAGACAGCTCCAACCTTACCATTCCGTTTTGATTTCGGTAAAATTAGACATTGACCGGACATTTGAAATAACAAGCTAAAAATTGGTTTAAAATGTTGAGTATAGTGTTCTGATTGATTCCCCAAATTCCCAAAAAATCCATCGTGGGGAAAATCTGCCATTTAAAAAAAAACGCCGCCATCTTGGATTTGTTGAGTTTTAAGCTTGCGACTGAACCGAGAGTCCAATTGTATTCGTTTTTTGCGCCAAATTGCTTAATTCAGGCTGCGTTATCTTCCAAAAAACTAAAATTAATAATTATTATAGGCCTAGACCAATTTTGGTGCTTAAGAAAAAATAATATTTATTTTAATGTGACAAAGCGATTCCCCATCCAAACTGAACCTATAATTTTTAAGGCAATATTAGTTTCAAGCCTCCCCGGTTGCAATCAAATGATAGTATGAAAGATTTGTTCCTTGTTTGGTTCTTTGGCCGCTACAGATGTAGGGGGGAGTGTAGCTTCGATGTTGTTTTGGGCCGCTGCAGATGTAGGGGAAAACT